>JAULJZ010207000.1:0-19030 GCA_032270985.1 Heliamphora pulchella
TATAATTTATATGTAGTATTGTAGTTACTTGTATTGTAATATTACTTTAGTAACTTTGTTTATGGTATATAAAAATCATAAAATAATAATATTATTATTATTATATGCCTTTTTTTGAATTTTATGTTACTAATTTAATATATAAAATATTAATGCAGAGTGAATAAAATCACAATGCCACGTGAAAATTCAGGGGCATAGCCTAGTGACGATATTGGATGAAAATTTGCAGATCCAGTGCCAAATAACAGGCATAAATTGTATTGCAAATTATGTGAAAAGTTAGTTACTGAAAGAATAAAAAACAATTACAAACATTCAATTTGTAGTAAATAAAGTTAAAATATGTGTATTAATGAGTTTTATGTTATTTGTTAGCGTTTGAAAAAAATTCACGTCCGCGCCGCCCGATTCCCGTTACAGGTTGACCGATACGCCTGCTATCCGTTACACGCGACCGCAACCGTTACGCCGGCCGATACTGCGATTTAAAACCTTGGGTCAAAGATAGAGTTGTCCTTCATCGCCTGTACAACGCGAAGAGGATAGGGAGGCGCCATAGGGTTTGAATGAGAGGCAAGGGAGAAGAGGGTGGTGTGCTAGGGTTCGGCGAAGAGGGAGATTGCGAGAGAGCAAAGGTTGAAAGGGGAGGGAGGATGTCTAGGGTTTTGATAGAGAGAGGCGAGTTGGCGTGCGAAACTTAGATGGTGGTGGTGGCAATGACACAGCGAAGATGGAGGCTATGGCGCAAAGTGGAAGTTGCTAAGGCGCCAACGCGAGGAAGGGCGAGGGTGAATGACAAAGGCCGTTGTCGCCGATTGGTTGAGCGTCGACGATAGTGGTGTGACGGCATGGTTCGTGGAAATGGATGGAGCTTGGTCAACGTTAATGGGTGCTGACAATGCTTTTGGCGCAGATTGGTGTTGTCGTAGCATTGATGATTCAAGGTAACACTGAATCGTGTTTTGCTCTGATACTAAAATGATGTAGCACCAATAGAGAGCAGACGAAGAATAGAGATTTGAAGAATAAACATATTAAAAAAGACAGAAAAAGGGAAAGAAACTACACAACTTAATATCAATTCTTATTCATCAAAATTTGATTAACACATTATAAAGACTCCTTACTTATAATCCTAAAACTGTAATTAGAAGGAAATTAAAACCTTATTAAAATGAAAACAAACAAACTCCTAATTAATACTTATTTAAATCTTGACACATAAAGAAACCTAATACTTACAAGGATACTAAATAAAATAGGGTAAATTACATTTACCTCAAGATTGAAAATAGAGATAGCCCCCCTTAAGTTTTTGAAATTACACTAATCTCCCTTGTCAGATTTGTCGAGCAAATGGTGTTTTTGTATAATAATCTTTTACTACTATACCCCTACATTCTACTTGGTAGTTTTTAGCTAACCTGTCAAAAATGAACTAAAATGCCCTTTGAATTAATCCACCACTGAACTGTGCTCATCTTCAGCCCCAATTTGGTTGTAAAATCCTTCTCCTTTAAGCATCGAGTGTGCTCAACTGTCATATGTGAAAGAGTAACTTGGTTAATTGCGAGAGTGAAGTTCTGAGAGAGCGAGAGAGACACGAAAAAGAAGGGGTTCTGGTGCATGGCGTTCGATGGTGGTGGGATCAAGTGGCAATGGTATACGACAATGGTGGGCTTGTGTGTTTTACAGTGAATGGTGATGGTGGTTTGCTGTGATTGATGGGTTGTAGGGATAGTGACTTGCAGGTAGTTTGCGGCGTGCGGCGATAGTGGTTTAATGGTGTTGGTTTGCAGCAATTTGCGACAACTGACTTGTTTGGTGATTTGCAGTGGTTCAATGGTTATTTACGTTAGTTCGATTGTGATGGTTCCGAACAATGGCAGCTTGCATTAATGTAGCTTGCTGGAGGTGATTTGTATGTACAGCCACCGCAAATCAATGGATTGTGTGTATATGTGTGTGTGTGTGTATATATATATATATGTGCGTGTGTGTGTCTATAGCCACCACCAAATTAATGTATTCCTTGATCCCTTCAAATTAATTGTTTCCATTGATCAACAAATTACCGGATTCCACCAAATTCCCTTCAAATTCTCCAACAGATCCATTTAGTAAAGGATTGTGCACCAACTTATCTAGAGATCTAATGAGATCGGCCTTTTTGAAATGCACAAATAGTGCATGACTGAAAACTGTGTATATAGTGCATATATATACACATATGTATCTATATGTCAACCATCATGTTAATTTTTTGGATTGTGATTCTTTTGTGTTTTTTTCCCTTTAGGAGTGTTATCAATGTTTTATAGTTTGTGATTTAACGAGAGAGAAAGAAGTGGGAGGTGGTGTCCATGGTGGAGTGGTCGGCTCGATTGGCGGAGGAGAGGAGAGGAGGAAGAAAGGGGTAAAAGTGGAATTCTAACAGTAATTTTGTTGTTTTTATTTTATTTTTATTATTTTACATAGGCTAAATGTGATAGTAGTAATATATGTAAGGGTACAATTGGAAGCAAATATGAGATAATTACGGATCTCAGCAAATTTTGTTTTCTTTAGTAATGGTCAACTTATGGCGGGATTAATGTGAAATATATATGTACACTAGAAGGGATGCCAGTGTAATTTCAAAAGCCTGATAGGAGCTATCTATATTTTCAATTAACCTTAAGGGATGTAAATGTAATTTACCCAATAAACTATAATAATTAATAAATCCCAATTTTTAATATAGATCAATTGATGTAGTAATAAAGAAAAGTGACAAAATCATAGGTCATGAAAACACTTAGGGGAGGAATAAATTTAAATTAACATGGAATGTCGTTATAGAAAACATATGAACTTATTAAAACTTATTGAAGATATGACTCTTAACAGAGCATAATAACGTAAAAAGATTCATGTAATATTGTAGCCGACCCCAATTGATTGGGATAAAGGCTTAGTTTGAGTTGGTAATGAATCTCAAATTTGATCTTTATTGCCATCTATTGTCGCATCATTCCTTCACATGAGATTGTTCATCGCTATTGACAACAGTGTTGTTCTGAAAGCGAATCTATCTCATGGGTTTACCTTGGTCATGGTGTGGAAGCTTATGAGAGGGGCAAAATCCAAAGAGTAGGTGTGCGAGAAAGAGAAGGAGAGAGAAACAGAAGGAAAACAAATCCATTGAACGGTTTGGAAGAAGAGAGAAGGGTTCATAGAAGACGCTTTGGGAAAAAAGACCAAAAATATTTGGAGCACAAACTTAATGCAACTAACATTTAGCAGCTCCCCAGAAGGCAAACAAGCCCTTTTTACTTTGCTAACCCTCAGAATAGTGGAAATGGTCTGCAAGGTCGGCAGGAGGTTGAAAAATAAAGAAAGAAGTAAGAGTTAATTTTTGTTATATGCTGGAATAAAGTGGGAATATAAAATCCTCTTATTTTAATTTTAAGCTCCATGTATTCACATGCAAATTAATAGTTGTTGCGATTTGATATATCAGTGTTTAGGAAGATTAAAGGTGAAATTAATTGGTACAAATATATACTTCTTTGACTTTAATCTTCCATGTGTGTTGGCGCCTACTTTGGGTTGTCCATGCTGCGTAGATTATTACAATATTCACCCTGATACAGTTGTCCTTTTGAACTAGTGAAGGTTGAGTTTGTTATCACTCATTCCCTATTTTTCTTCGTAAATTCTTGAAAAGAACTAGTCATGTTTTGACCACATCGCTTTCTCCAACTAAAGAAATGTGGTAAACACTACTGCTGAATCCTCTGTTAATATGTGGAAGTGGACTCCTCTTTGTTCGACTTGGTGTTTTAAATTTAAGCAGATTAAATTTGTTGAAAATTCAATGTGTGATATGTTAGAAAGAATACATAACTGAATGACTACTTGTGGGCGCATGAGTGCACGCACATGCATATACTAACCTAATTGTATTTATGATTTTTCTAATGAATTTCTAATTATTGATTAAATCTTGTCGAATTATTGGTTATTCACCTAGGAACAAAGGTGGTTCCTCAAAAAATGGAAGCTTCCGGAGTCGTCACTTATTCGACCATTTGCTTGTGATTCTTGCCGTTTCCCAGAAGGGGAAAGTCAAGAATCGTTCAACCTCATTTATTTGTGAACTTGAAAATTTTGGTTGAATTTTGTTGATTATCATTACGACAAGCTCATTCTTTCATAGAAAGTCATGAGGATATTCCTATGTAGACATATAGTGGTAATATTAATAATAGTGGTGTCTAAATACAACCTTGGAGAAGTGGTTTGCTGTCAAATAATATTGGTACACTAATCTTTTGGGATACACGAGTTTTGTGTGTTCACTTATTGAGTCAGATTCTCAATGGCATCATATAGCTGAGGCTAACTAACATATGACAACAGTTCCAGTTGCATGTATCTTATCCACGCCATGTTTATGTATTATTAACTTGATGGGCATTTTACACTGGTTACTTGTACTTATATTAGCTCTGGCCTTTGTGCTGAAGAAGGAACTCAAAGTGCATCTCTTTTCCATTTCGATTCAAGAGTTCTTGCGTTATTTTCACATTCCTGTGCCAGACTCTGACAAATGGAATGCATTCCTTTTGTTTAGGAACACATACAAGATGCTTCTGTACAAAAAGATAATGTTAACCCCCACCGTTGACTATTTCATTCATGAATTACAGCCAGAAGCATATCAGTATTTTAAGTATATAAGGGTTGTGGCTAGGGCAGAATTTTTCTTCAAAATACCGTTTTTCAATAAACAAATAATAAAAATTCTGTTGTTTTCAAACTACTTAGGAAACTAAAGTTGTTTTCGAAATTGAATTTTGAAAATTTGATTTCACAGAAAATACGGAATTTGAAAATATGTTTTTTCTTGTATAAGTCACCTGCCAGGTAGGAAAGCTGCCACCTCAAAATCGCATTGGCAAACTCTGTTTTCTACATCACATTGCATGGGCAAACTGTGTTTTTTCAAAATACCCACATCGCAGCTTCAAGCTGTGTTTTCTACATCACATCGCAGCTTTAAGACTGACATGAAGAAAGCAAAAGTAACTCTGGAATGTAAAAATGCTGAATAAAAAACAAGCAATCGGCAGGGTAAAAACGCAAACAGGCAACAAGTGAATAAAAGAAAAAAAAAATTAACTGTAGAGTAAAAAAGCAAACAGTGAAAATACGAAGCAAATGCACAAACTGAAATTGCGATTTGTTCAGCTTCTTCTTCCCATCTGTTGCCAACTTGCCAGCCACCGCAGCTCTCGCCGCCGACGACTTCCAACGCTGCCGCCAATCTCATTGTCCCTTTCCCTCCCCCACCTCCCTTTCTCTGCCTCTGGCCTCTGCAGGAAAAAGTACAATGTTTTGTTTTTATAGAGTCCTACCAGGGGAATGAAAATGTGAAGAGACCAAAGAGAAACAAATATGCATTCAGAAGATAAATATGCAAAAACATTGGTACAGAGCCAGGACATCGATTTAGGAAGACCAAAAATAGACATCGTGCGTCAAGATGTATTATTGCAGAAAACAGTGTCCTCTCCAAACAAATAAATCATCCTTTCCTTCCTCCACGGATCTTCTCCGCTCCTGGACTTCCCATTCTGGTCAGCCAATAGCTTGGACCTGCAACAAAGGGCAAGTTACTCAGCCTTGATTGACCCAGCCATCGACGCTTTCTATGAAAAATGTGCGAGCAGTTGGCGAGCACTCTGACCTCATTGCTTCCATTCACATTTCTCAAATAGACAACATGCGGGGAGGGTGAGCCCTTGTCTTTACATCCCCCTTCTGATCTCTGGAGGAAGCAACTGTATTCCATAACTGGTAATCGATCCTTGATCGTCGGCAGGCAGTGTTGGGGCAGACTTGCCTTAAAATTGCAGGTTCAACCTGCGATTATGGTTTTTGTCTGACATGAGGCAGGCTTGGCGGGAACTGGCAGGCTGCAGAAAGGCCTTAAAACCACAGGCTGAGGAGAGGCCTTAAAACCACAGGTTGAACCTGTGATTTTGAGGAGGCTGACAGGCTGAGGCTGCGTTGAACGCATGGCCCCATAAAATTGTGTGTTCATGTCGCGAGATTTATATTGCATCTCAAAATCCGTTTTCTATCTGTCCCTAGACTATTTTTATGGAATGAAGATCCACTACCATGCAATTTTTGTGCAATGCATTGCACAATGTATTGTACAGTCAATGTTTTTGCAATGATGACCGATAGATCATGCATTGCGCAATAATTGCATGGTAAAAGACCCATTCTCATTTTTATTAGACAAGAAAGCGTATTTTGAAATTGTGTTTTCATTGTAAAATCACATTTCCAAATGCATTTTTCAATACAACACTACTTTCCTAAATAGTATGAAAATGACATTATTTTTATTATTTGTGTATTAAATAACATTATTTTGAAAAGAAGAAAAATTGGCCAAGGCAGGTTGAAATCCACTGTGTGCACACAATTCACAGGCACCTGCTTTTGATATTCTAAGTTCAATGGCTGAGTTATTTGTTTGTGCTACTCATCTTTGGCATATTTTAAGCTGGTTTGCATACAGGCATAAATGTGTGCATGTATGTACAGACAGGCACCTACTTACTTTCGGTATGCTAAAATGAATGACCAAATGACCTGTTTGATTTGTTCGTCTTTGGGGGCATATTCAGATATGTTTTATGTTACTTGTTGCTCTACTCGTCTTTGGTATATGGAAAGTATCTTCTCTCTTTTGACATTTGGCTTGTCTTGTAGCCTGTTCTTGCTGTCATGTATGTCGTGCAGTACATGCCAACCATTGGCTATTGGCTTATGGACAAGGTATATTCTATGCTCCCAACTTATGGTGGTTGAAACATTTGCTAATTGCTATGATGTAGATGTGTGATAATCATGCAAAACCCTTAATGATGTAAGGCAGATTGGAAACTATTTGTGATGGATTTATGGTTAGGAATGCCCATAAGATTTATGATTTGATTTGTTATAAAATGGTTCATTGAATTATAAAGGGGATAGTATTGAAGTGGTTCAATTTCAAATTTTATGGGTTGCTGAGTTTTCAGAATTTGTATAAATAACGTGCTTAAACAACATCTATTTCATGGGTTTATTTATTAAATTCGAGGGCAATAAGAAGGGGAAAGGTTTGTGTGTTTTTGGGCTGTGTTTGTGAGAGTTTTGGGGCAGAATCAAGGCCGTTCTGGGCTGCAAAGAGCAGCTGAGAATAAATTTTTGGTTGCTTGTGAGCAGAAAAGAAAGAGAGGAAGAAGGAAAGATAGAGAGTCAGGGAGAGGGCATAACCTTGCTGGGTTAAGCAAAAATCTCACAAGCACAACTTAATATTCTCCAAATTAACTCTTGAAAGGAAAGATTTTATGCTCGTATGGGGTATTATTCCTATTTCTAATATTAATAGGAATAGGACTTCAAAATTAGAAACTCACAAAACTCGCTATTTAGGAGATCCTGGACATATTGTAGACCATATATGAGAACCAAAGATATGACTTGGCTTGTAGACAGTTAAACAAATTCTAGACTACATCCAGCAATGCTAAAATTACCTAACCTTGACTCAGATAAGAAATATATTTGAAAACACCCAGCAGTGGGATAACCCAAAATTCAAAAATCTAAAACGTTACCACGGGTACAGTTGAATAGTAAAGTAGAGATTTAGGGTTAAAGAGGAAAAGAAAGAAAAAGAGAGAGCAACAAAGAGAATTTTATTAGAAGAATAATGAGACTTAATTTCACCTCTACACCACACCAGTATTTATATAAGAGACACTAAACTAATTACAAAACGATCCTAACATATATAAGTAATTATCTAACACTCCTCTTTAAGCTGGAGTATAGAGATCGAGCATGCCCAGCTTGGAAAGAAGTCGCTGAAAACTAGAAGCAGCTAACGGTTTGGTAAGAATATAATCTAATTGATCTTCTAAGCGGATATATGGAGTGACAATGTGCTTCGACATCAGTAAGTCCCGAATAAAGTGGCAGTCCACTTCAATAGGCTTAGTGCGCTCATGGAACACGGGATTAGTAGCAATAAATATGATTGCCTAATTATCACAAAACATTTCCATAGGGCGTGAAGATGTGAAGCCGAAGTCATGAAGAAGACGCAGTATTGGCCATAGCGCGATACTCTGCCTCAACACTGGAACGGGCAATAACATTCTATTTTTTATTACGCCAAGTGACAAGATTACCGCCAATGAATGTACAATAGCCAGAGGTGAATCGCCTATCAAAGCGACTACCAGCCTAATCAGCATCACTAAACCTAATCACAAACAAATGATCAGATGGACGATATAACAATTCACGACTTAGGGCACGCTTCAAGTAGCGAAGAATACGACAAACAGCGTCAAAGTGTGGCTGACGAGGAGCATGCATAAACTGACTAACAACACCAACAGTATATGTGATATCAGGACGAGTGACTGTGAAGTAAATTAATTTCCCAACAAGCCGTCGATAACGACCAACGTCTAACAACGGTTCCCCATGTTCAGCATCAAGTTTAACAGTAGAATCCATAGGTGTATCAACCGAATGAGCACCAAGTAACCCAGTCTCGGAGAGAAGATCAAGAGTATACTTATGTTAGGATAAAGAGATCCCTCGAGAGGAACGAGCAACCTCAATCCCAAGAAAGTAATGGAGAATGCCTAAGTCCTTGTTGTGAAAATGATGAGCCAAATGGCATTTTAAATCAGCAATACCAGTAGAATCATCACCAGAAATAATGATATCATCAACACAAACAATCAGTACCATAGTACCAGCAGAAGAATGATGAACAAACACTGAATGATCAAATGTAGAACGTCGAAAACCGTAGGCAATGACAATAGAACTGAAGCGATCAAACCAAGCACGAGGAGATTGCTTCAGACCATATAGAGCCTTACGCAAGCGACAAACAAGATGCTCACTGCTAGGCACAACATAGCTAGGGGGCTGATCCATATAGACCTCTTCTTGAAGATCACCGTGGAGGAAAGCATTCTTAATGTCAAGCTGATATAATGGCCAAGAACGACTAACAGTAATAGATAGAAGGATCCGAATAGAGTTAAGGCAAGCCACAGGAGAAAAGGTTTCCAAGTAATCAACGCTGTAGGTCTGAGTATGGCCCTTAGCAACCAAATGCACCTTGAGACGCCCAACAGAACCATCCGAAAGGTACTTTATTGTATAGACCCAACAACATCCCACCGCTTGCTTCGCAGGAGGAAGAGTGGCAAGCTCCCAAGTTTGATTCTTATAAAGGGCATGCATTTCCTCATCCATGGCAAGTTTCCAGCCAGACATGGACACAGCCTGCTTGTAAGAAGTAGGAATAGACACGGACGACAAAGTAGAAGTAAAGGAATGAAAACATGATGACAAACGCTCATAAGATACAAAGTGAGCAAGAGAATGTTGTGTGCATGTATGCTTACCTCGGCACAAAGCAATCGGTAAATCATTAGAACTAGGAGTTGAGGAGGTAGGAACCTCTACCGGAGAAGATGAAGAATCCGGGCCATATGAGACGACGGGCCTATCTTAAGATCGCTGATGAACCTACAAAGGTGGGTGAGAGGGAGAAGATGGTGTCATAGGTAGAGGTAGAGAAAGAGTAGGAGAAGGAGAAGAAAGAGACTCCCCCTCACGACAACAGATGAGATCAGAAGAAAGGTGGCGACCAAAGGAAGTGAAGAAGGGAGTAGACTCAAAGAAGGTCACATCAGCACTCATGAAGTAGCAGCGAGACTTTGGATGATAACACCGATATCCTTTTTGAGTACGAGAGTATCCAAGAAAAAGACACTTACGTGCACGAAAGGATACCTTATTAGTACCAAGATCAAGAACATGCACAAATGCAGTACAACCAAAAACAGGAGGAGTGACTGAGAAAGGTGGAGAGTTAGGATATAATAAGCGATCGAAAACAACAGAAGGTATGCGATTAATTAGATAACAGGCAGTAAGAACATCATCACTCCAAAAGTGTTTAGGAACGTGAGCATGAAACAATAAGGTCCGAGCAACATCTAGCAAATGATGGTGCTTGCGTTCAGCAACGCCATTTTGTTGTGACGTATGAGCACAAGTTATCTGATGAAGAATACCACGATTGACACAAAAGGAAGTAACAGTAGACTGCATATATTCTAAGGCATTATTGAATCGAATAACTTTGATGCGCTTGCCAAATTGAGTAAAAATTTCATTGTAGAAGGTAGAGAGAGAATGAGGCAATTCAAACCGGTGTTTCAACAAAAAAAGTCAAGTCATACGAGAGTAGTCATCAACAAAGATAACAAAGAGTATCTACTAGCACTCGGAGTGCGAGAAGGACCCTAGATGTCTGTATGGACCAAATCAAAGGACTCGGACTAACGATGATGACTACAACTAGAAAATGAACTACGGTGGTGCTTGCCTAAGTTGGGAATGGCCAACTTAAGCTTAGCTGGTGAAGGATGGCCTAAGCGATAGTGCCACTGAAGAGATGAAATGATAATACTTAAGACGGATGAAGTACGGGAAGGATAATCAGAGGCAATGTCAAGATAATAAAGCCCGTTCTTCTCATGCCCCGAAACAATCATCTTCTTGGTCTTGAGGTCCTCAAAAACACAAGAAGTAGGAGAAAAAGTTACGGAGCAATGCATAAATTTAGTAAATTGAC
The DNA here is from genome assembly GCA_032270985.1 of Heliamphora pulchella. Taxonomy (NCBI): domain Eukaryota; kingdom Viridiplantae; phylum Streptophyta; class Magnoliopsida; order Ericales; family Sarraceniaceae; genus Heliamphora; species Heliamphora pulchella. The sequence goes on from JAULJZ010207000.1 coordinate 10,727, forward strand.
TAACTGAAAGCAAATTAAAAGGAAAATTAGGAATATAAAGACTAGAAGATAAGGTCAATGAAGGAGAGGGATGAAGGACACCTTGCCCGTGAACCAATCGAGAGGAGCCATCAACTAAGATTATATGATGCTTAATAGGAGTCAAATGAGAGAAAAGGAAAGGATTAGTAGATATATGAGAACTAACGCCGGAATCAATGATCCAAGATAGAGAAGTAATTGCCATACATGCAATAGTACCCGAATTAGCTAAGGTAGTAGTAGAAGAGGACTGCAGAATCTGACACAAGGTCCGAACTCGCGAAGCTGAATATGGAGAGTATCAGAAGAAGGTTGTACTAAAGCCACAGTAAACCAAGTGGATGAGAGGATGCCAAAGCCAAAGAAGAGCAAACCAACAGCCGCAGTCGCATCACAGTGTGGGGCAAAATCGAAGTAATGTGACGAGATAACCAAATGGTTCAAATCCCAATAGTCCAGAAGCTCATATAATGTCAAGAAATCCCAATTGAAGCTAATAAATGCCCAAGGCGATAGCAAGAAACAAGTCACCGAAAACCCAAAATCGAATGCCCAAATTGAACCGTTGAAAAACCAAATCTATTAACCAGATGTCAAAATCAAGGACCAAATCTGGAAAATGACCACCGAAAGTGCAAAATCGAACTCAAATCCAAGCAAAACACCAAATCGTAGATCGCCGAAGTCGAAATTTCCAAGTGAAATCCCCAAATCAAACTGAAATCGAACAAAAAATTGAACCAAAAATCCCAAATCAGACTGAAATCACCAAATTGGACATCAAATCCCCAAATCGAGCATCAAATCACCAAAGCGGACAACAAATTCCCAAATCGAGCAGCAAATTGAACAGAAATCCTTCATCAAATCCAATATCGAGCATCAAATCCCAAGTTGAGCAGAAAGCCAAATCCAAATTGAGCATCAAATCCTAAATCGAGCATGAAATCGAACCAAGATAAAACTGAAAATCGCAAGCGACCAGTGAACACCAGCGAACACAAGTCGCGAGAACACCAGTGAACACTGGCCGCGACCTCAGTCGAACACTAGTATTTGATTTTTCGAGCCTGAAATCAACTCAAAACATGAAATAGGATGAATTCGAGCCTTATACACTCCAAATCATCACCCATGAAGGAAGAACAGACCATCGATTGAAACAAAACAGTGGCGACGCGATTGATGAAAAAACCCTAGCGGCGCCGAAATATGTTAAAAATTAGAAAAAACTATGAATCAAGCAAGGAAAAAATTGGGAAAAATCATAATACTGGTCTCGAAGGCCAGTCGATCATCATGGAAGAGTTTGGTTTATTTATTTATTTATTTATTTATTTTTATTTTTTTACAGTTTCAAAATTAGAAAAAAAGAGAAAAAAAAACAGAAAAGAGAAGAAAAGGAGAAAAGAATGGAGGAGGTTGGATCGGGTTGCTCTGATACCAAGTTGAATAGTAAAGTAGAGATTTAAAGTTAAAGAGGAAGAGAAAGAAGAATAGAGAACAATAGAGAGAATCTTGTTAGAAGAATAATGAGACTTAACTTCTCCTCTACATCGCACCAGTATTTATATAAGAGACACTAAATTAATTACAAAACGGCCCTAACATATATAAGTAATAATCTAACTGGTGCCTTGGACCAAAAGGTCTTCTTGGACGATGTGTGGTCCATAATGGATATATAACACCTCTCTTAATGTATGACTTCTTACTGGCAGTGCAGTAACTCTAAACTGGATATATGTATCTAATGCACAAGTTAATATATGACATTAGACTAATGTTTTATTGCAATAGCTGGTTGGGCATCAACATAGAGTTTGTTGTGTCTATTTGCAAGTCTGTGCACTAGGAACTTGCTTGGTTGTATGGATGCAAATATCTCCTATTTAGTGTCTAAACATGTATTTTCCAAACAATATAAATGAAACCTTAGGCAGGTTGAACTGAGAATTAAAAATGAACAAAGAAAAATCTGAGGGTGGTCTGGTCATTTGGGCATTGCATTTCCTAGAAAAGGCAGCATTCGCTACGAGCCCCGTTTGGGATGCCTAAAAATCCGAGTTTTTTGTCCTCTACTTTTTTTTTTTTAATAAAAAGAGCATAAGTTGAGCTCTTTGGAATAATGTAACTTTTTAGCTTTTAAGATTGTTTGAGATGTGAATGGCCCGTTTTTCTTTTCATTAAAATATCTAATATGTGTGCACTTTTATGGCTTTTAAGCTTGTTTGGGATGCCAATAGACTTTTTTACTTTTTGAGAAGAGAATTGCATTTTCTTTTTATCAAGAATAATATTGTCATTTCGTATAATGACCTTTCAAGTTTGTTTAGAATGATAATAAGCTTTTTTTAAAAAGAAAAAGAGAAAAAAAACCAAATAAGTTTTTTTTATTATGCCAAATATTCAAAGCTTAAAAGTGGGGTTTTTTAAAGAAAAAAGACACAAAAATGGAGATGGCTTGTGCTTGATTTTTGTGATTCCAATTCTGTTTTTTAATTCTCTTTTTGGTGTCTTCTGCAATTTCTGTTAGTGCTAATTTTGTGTTCTTGTTGCAAATGGGTTTAGATTGGAGCAAAACGGGTGGAAGCTGCTGCAGAGAAGGGTGATACATACTCAGTGCGCTTACTATTTGGAAGAAAGAAGATCCGTAAATTTCCTGTTGATTGAAAAGTCACCATTTCTTTCACGGGCATCTATTAACTAAATATATACTAACTACTCTATTATTATCAAGGACTTAATAAATTGAAAATTTTCCTTCTCAAAAAACAAAAACTGTGTTTTACCTATAAATGTATAATTGCAACTGGCTTTCAACCTGTGGCCATAGGAATACTTTTAGCTGCTATTACTCCCCTCCCCCACCCCCCACCACATATATAGTGATACAAAAAAATACTTATAAATGGCATAGTCAATTACGTCATGCCATACGAATTGTAGAAAATGCTCCCAAGCATTCCTTTGGTGCCAACATGGGAACTGCATTTGATAATTTTTATTTTTCTCATTGCATGCAATTCTTTGTTGTTGTTGTTGCTGCTAGGTAAAGATAAAGAACAGAGGAATAAGAAACAAACAGAACAACAACCAAGGACAGAAGCTCAACCATAGCCATTCGAGGCAGATAGCACGAGAAAGGCAGCTTAATCAGCAAGGAGAGAGCCAGCCTGAGAAACCATGATTAACAGCCCATGCTGCCATTTCGTGAGCAAAGGCTAAGATCAATTTTGAGAATATGATAGTATTAGCATCAAGAGAAACCATAGAAGATCATTCTTATTTCTATGATACCAAACCTTCTCCATTTTGCACAAAATGCTACCAAGTTAAGACAGGACTTGCTCTCAAGGTCCAAGGATACCCAAGAGATGAGGTTGTAGGATGCGCAAGAGCAATCACAAAAGCTAAAACGAGAAACCATCAAACCTCTTGTTGGAATTGTCTCAAAAGCAAATCTCCAAAGCATGATTTTTATTCTGTTGGAAATATTAAAACTCCACAACTTTACCCAATCCACTAAACTAGAAAATTCTGATTTGTCCAATGATCGAGTTATAAGCAGATTTGGAGGAAACGTCCGGCCGGTAACATCAGGAATCCAAGTCCAATGGTCAGGCAGAAGAATAGCAGGAATGAGGATTTTAATGAGCTCTTGAAGAATCTTGAGAAAGCCATGCTTCAGCACAAGCAATTTTTGTGAGACTACCTCCTGGTCAGTTGAATCATTGAGCTTAGATGGAGGGCTAAAAGGAGGGAAGAAGTGAATGATGGAGTATGTCTTGCTGGCTCCACAGATCAATTACATGGGCGGTTGATGTCTACATGTGGCGCAGAAACCAAAAACTTGTTGAATTTGGGCCTTTTTGAAAAAATATTAGGCGGCTTCGAAGTACCATGTACCATTAGTGTGCTTTATTTTTTATTTTTTTTATTTTTTTCAAGTAAGCCACCACTAGGAAGGATGAAAGCAAACAAAAGAGAATGAGACAAAACAGACCAAGTGTACGATAAACGAATAGGACAAAGGCGAACGACAAACTTAGCACTCCGATCCTGTGGTAGCAACAAACTCCATATAGGCATCCCTCAGAGAAAGAAAAGGAAGATCATCAGGATAGAATGAGCCAAAGTAGGAACTCTGGAAAGCACAAGTTGCAACTTCATAGGCAACCGTATTGGCACTTTTGGGCACAAAGGATAACCTCCAAATACTCTCAGACCGAACAATGGTTCAGGCCTCATGCATCAGTGAGGCAATTTCCCAATTACAAGACTAAGAAGAAGAAGAAGATCATGTTTTGACAACATGAGAGGAGTCTCCTTCAAGGATGGCACTCCCCACAGCTTTTTCTAGAGCCCAGAATGCAGCTACCCGAGCAACTGAAAAAAAGGATGAAGACAAACCACATTTTGCATTTTAGCCCAAACGAGAACTCCTGAGTAGTTTCTAGCGACAGCAGTCAGAGCCAATTTTCCATTGGAGAAAACAGCATCAAAATTGATTTTTATAGCTCCAAAGGATGAAGCGACCTCAATTCCAAACCAGCACCACATGAAGAAAGAGATGGATGATTGGGAGAAGACCTCAAACGCTTAGGCCTCGTTTGATAATCGCTATAGGTTGGGTGTTAATAGTGAGGTGGGATTAAAAATGAGGTGAGATTGGATTGCTCATGAGGTGGGATTAAGTATGAAGTGAGATTAGTTTTTTTGTGTTTGATTTGGGTAGAATTAGGGCCATATTTGTTTTGCGGATAAAGATTATGAGGTATTTAGTATTCCGTCGCTAATAGTCATAGGATAGCAATCTCAATGCATTGATAATTCTTCTTTTTGTTCATTTCTATGTTTGGTTATTTAATGGGATATTAAAAATTATTATATTGAATCTTTTGTTTGTAAATTTAAAAAGAAACCTTATACATAAATTTCGTCACACAATTGTACCAAAATCAACATGAATCAAACTAAAAAAACAAACTGCTTTTAAAATAGAAAAAATATATATAAAAAAAACAGTTTTTAAGGAAACAAGAAAAATAACTAATTTTAAAAATAAAAGAAAAAAACAAAAAATGGTTAAAAAATAGATAAGTGGTTTAGAAAAATATATATAAAAAACAGAATATAAAAACAAAACAGTTAAAAAAATAATAATAAAATAAAAACAGAATTTTTTTAATAAAAGAAACACACAAACAAAGAAAGTTTCTTTAAAAAAACAGTTTTTAAAATAATTAAAAAATAGTCTTTAAAATAAGAAATAATAAAAACCACTTGTTTTAAAAAATAATAATAATAAACAGTTTTCTTAAAAAAAACAACAATCAGTTTTTTTTTTTAAAAGAATAAACTGTTTTTCTATAAATAAAAAATACTTTTTTCAACTAATAATAAAAAACTGTTTTACTAATAAAAAAATATATAATACGATTCTAAAAAAAATAATAAAACATTTTTTGACATTTGCGCATAGATATTTTAATATCGGATTATCAATTACACCATCTCTCTAAGATAGAGTTATCTCCCATTTATGGAATTTAAAAGTTTCAAGATTGTTTATTCGGTCTTATTTATTGCAACTAATTATGGGATAAAAATTATTTTCTGAATTATCAATTTAATCCCAAATTTGTTCTCTCAAAACAAACATGGCCTAAGTAATGAACTATAGAAATTTATGTTTAATTTGGGTGAAATTAAATAATGTGGGATTGGATTAAAATTATGAATTTTTAATATTACTCTTTTGATATTTCATTGATTTACTTGCGCAATTAAGGCCCTATTTGGTTTATTTTTGTGGTGTAAATTTTTGGTTTACTTATTTTCGTTTTTATGATTTTTGTATAAAAAATATTTTTAAATAGTACTATTTTACATAATAAATTAAAGTATTGTTCATTGATTTGAAATAGCTTTTTGCTTTTTTACTTTTTATTAAAATGTAATATTCCCTCACTTTTTTTTAACATTGACATATTTGTAATATGCACGGAGTGCATGGCATAACAAGATTCCAATTCTTATCTTCAACACTTGTAAATAAGACAACTAAGAAAGCCAACAAGACAAAGCTCTGCATATCATGGCAAAATACCTCACTTCAAAGAAAATCAGCAGAACCTCATCAAAACAATTATAACAGCAACCAAGAAAACCTCAGCAGCCCCAACAAAAGCTTCAGCATATGATGGGCACCACCCAGGGCAAGAACCCAAATTTCGCAGAAAGAGGAAAGCATCAAGCAGCAAACCACCAACCTAGACCCGAAGCTCAAGAAGCAAACACACCAACACAGCAAAAACAACACCAAAAAACCCTCAGCAATATGAAGAGCTACAAGACCTCAGCTCCACTAAAGCTTAGACCAAATAAATATTACTCATTGAGACAAGTTCACAGTTCCCATTTGCAGTCCAAAAAAAACAGCAAAGTGAAATTTCTTATCTTTTGACAGCAAGAGTAGATAAAAACAGTGGCCGAAAGCATGCATCAGCTAGCAAAACAAAAAATTCTGTAGTCATTCAAATGCATTGCGAAATACAGAACATTCATTTTCCAAAAACATGGGAGCTTCCATGCATTGCTTTGCCCAAGTATGAAGGCACAGCCGAACACAAACACCCTAGCACAAACATTTTGGGTGACGAATTGCAGGAGCATGTGTATAAATAAATAAAAAGAGGGGGATATATAGAACAATTCAACTATTCAAAGGAAGGTAGTCTTAATTTTTATTTTTATTTCTCTGATAAGTAAGACAAATATATTAAAGAGGCAAAGACATTGTCTTTTATAACTGTATTCAACAACCTTCAAGGAGTTCAAGGCAGTCCGAGCCATCAGAAAGGAGAGATTCCTCCTATTTTGCCTAGTCTTACTATGCACCAAAAGAAGCCCCAAGATTTAAATTTGATTCCATTGAAACTTGGCCAGATCCAAGCTAGCAAGTTGCTAAGTTGTGATTCTTGAACGACCCTTTGCGATTCTCCGAGCAATGACTCGCTGCCCACCCTTTGTGATTCAATAACATTTCAAGTAGAACAATGTTTCATGTTGAAGTACTCTTCAGGAGTAGTGGGAAGACTCCCTTCTCTCCATGTGGAGAAGTGGTAACATTGGCCTCTATATGATGCGAGAAAACCTTCTCCGTTAGTGTAACCACCATCTACCAGGTAGTATTGACTTGTGCAGTTTTGAAAATATGGACGTTGTTATGAAGTATAATGTTGTGTTAATTCAATGATTTTTAAACAACTACAATCTATAATTCATATCAGTAGTGATTCACAACCCATTCTCTCTGGTGATGGCATCCCTAAGTAACCTAGAATCCGAAGCAGAACCCTCCCATCTAGGCAAAACAGAAATGAATTGCATGTCTTGTGAGCAAACACCTAGTATATTAGTTGCGATTTCACCTTTTCTCGTTCTATTCCTTGCATTATCTACTCTTGGTGCACGAATCCTAATATTTGTCATGTCTAATGAGCCTAAACAATTCTTTATTCGAACAAAGCAAACAACGAATTAATATTAAAACTTTATGAATGATATGAGGTGAAGTGGACAAAATGTTGATAGGTGTAGAATACCTGAAACCATCTCCACCTTTCATCGGTGGAGTTAGCAGGCACAGGTTCTAGTGTCTTAAGGAGGACACTTTGGAGATGTATGACAGTGTTAAGAACATGGTTGAAGTACTTACTAACTATTTATCTACTCCGTTGAAAATGAAATGCAATATTACGATTCTTTTTATGATGTACAATGACCCACAAGAACATAGCCACTTTTTTCTCCAACAGTATATGTTTCGAATCAGATAGCCCGACACTCCTAACAAGTGTACATAGGCGAAGAAATACATGCCTATTAACGCGTAGTTGTTGATGGCAATTAACATAAGAATTTCTAACCAAACAATTCAAATGGTCCATTTGTGATCGGAACGAATGTGATATTCTTTGCAGGTCGAATGTAGCTAAATTTCTTTCCATGGTAGCATGCGTAACCAAAAGAAAGAATCCACATACATAATTTATGTTGAAAATAATATTCTGGAGTGCTACATGTGTTGGAGGCAATACTGCCAAGATCATTGTTTTTGTAAAACAATTTTCGGTAAAAAATTAACTGGACGGGAAAATGCCGAAACGGGCTCCAGATAAAACTTTTGACGAAGAACGACCAAAATAAAACCCGTGTAACCAAAGTTAATTTAGAAGAATACCTCTTGTAGATCTAATCTTCAACTACGACTTGATT
>JAULJZ010207011.1:0-69310 GCA_032270985.1 Heliamphora pulchella
GGGTCAATAGTCCCGGTGAGTTGGATAGCGGTATTAATTATATGGTGAATATTAATTATTGACAGAATTCACGTCCCGATTGTTTGGGATTAATGAACCTCCTTAAGGAAGCTTATAAGTTTTGACTAGGTCAAACCCTGCAGGTGGATTTAATTATTCAGCAGTTAAATAAGTTAAGCAGAAAGGTTTAAGTAATTTTAAAAATGCCGATTAAATTAAATTGTCAATAATTAAATTTAATTAGTGGGTATAGGGAATTTTAACATGGGGAGATAAGTTAAGCATTTAATAACAGGAGCTCAATACAATTGGTCTTGAGATTATGGCTAGAAGTGTAGTTACAGTTCTTTAGTTGTATGAACTATAATTTAGTATTTTATAAAAATTACAGAAATCATTGTAAGGTTTTCATAATTGTAGAAACTGCTGAGAGGTTTGTATATTTGCAGAAATCGCTAGAAGGATATCTGAATCACACTAGAAGTCTATATCATAATTACTCTACAGATCCCTACTATAGCCTATAAATATGTGGGTAGGCTTAACCATATTTAGTTGTTATCTTTCAATACTAAGATTGATCAGGATTTGCCGATACAAGTTCTCGAAAGATCGTAACCCACATTATATTCAGGAATCACATCAAGAATAAAGTAGAAGGTTTGCTCGGAGCTTCAACTCGGAGAATCAAAGTTCGTAGTTGAAGAAACGACCGAAAAGTATTTATTTAAATTAATTGTGATGGCACAGGTTTGATTTTGATCATTCGACATCAAAAAATTCTTTTTAATTTGGAGCCTGTTTTGACGATTGCCCGTCCAGTATTTTTACCAAAAAATTGTATTCAAATCAATAACCTTGCTAGTTTCCCTCCAATAATTGGTATTAGAGCCGTTTTGAATATGTTTACGGGTTAATCGAAGGGGCCGGGAAGATTTAGAACTGTGCTAACTTTGTTTTTTAGGCATTCTAATCCCGATTTTATGATCATTATTTTAATCATATTTGATTGAATGATTGAACGATGATTATAATTTTTTTTAATCACAAGAGTTGATCGTGACAAACTTTTTTAGACCGATTGTGAGCATTCGAGATATAGGTTTTCGATGTAAAAGATATTATTTAATTTTAAATATTATTTAGAATATTTAAGAATAAATTTGAATATCCAAAAACATGAAGAACATGTTGCAGCATAACCGGCGGTACCGGCGGTGGTTTCGAGTCGTTCGGGCCACGGATCACGGTGGTTTTTTATGTTTTTTTGTGATAGGTTTTTTCAGCAATATTTCTATAGTTTTAGGCTTAAAAAACAAAAATAAAACTGTTTCCAAAAATATGAAAAAAATAATGGAAGAACAACCTGCTGGCAGCGCCTTTGGCAATGGCAGTTCGGGCCGTTTTCGGTGGTTTTTTGGGGTGCTTTCAAAACTGTTTTACAGAAAATTTTTAAGCATAAAACAGTAATAAAATATACTTGAAAAATAGTCCAAATGGGGAAAAAAAGCCACAGAAAATGAGGCAAAAAGCAGCGCAAGGCGGTGCCGAAATCCTGCATTGGCGGCATGCTATTTTGGGGCCATTTTCAAGCTTTTTCGAGACTATTTTTGAGGCGTTCTTCAAGGAAATATATGACAGGATATCAGTGCGAAAAATAGCGCAAAATGGGAGTCGAATCAACCACGGAAAAATCCAAAACAGTAGAAGCACAACAGGCAGCGCTGGGTGGTGTGGCACAACAGCTTCTCGGGCCATCGAAGCCTATTTTTCGGGTTGTTTTCGACCAGTTTCTTTGATAGAAAAATAGTATTTTTCTAAGCTACGTTTCAGAAAAAACAAGGACGAAAATTATGCTCAATAAGATCGGAACGACCTTAGAAAGTTGACAGCAACCAGGGGCGGCGCGATAGCAGCAGCAGTGGTGGTTCGACGGCCATCGAAAGCTGTTTTTATTGATGTTTTTGAACTGGAATTTTTACAAAAAAATAGGTCAAAAAAGGCTCGGAAAGATGATGGTGCAGTGCTGCCAGCGGCGCCGGCAGGTGGCCAACGGTGGTGGCCGATTTTGGGACTTCTGGCGGCTATTTTTTGATATGTATTGATCCAAATATGTTGTATATCTATAAAATTGTGAATGGACAAGTCCAGGTTGGATTCTGATAAGAATAAGCAGTTTTCTGCAGCGATTGAAAAACTGGAAGCTTATCTGGATACAAAAACTTGAAACTTAAAAGAGTTTCACTACGATCATAAAATCGAGCTATATATTTATCTTGTTTATTTATTTATATAAATTGCGTGGATGATAAATACTGATTTTATATTTCCTGTTTAATTTAATTAATTCGAGAAAATTTAATTTTAATTAATATTTTGTAAAGAAAAATAAATTTAAATTTTTTTAATTAAAAGTTTTTAATTAAATGAAATTTTTTTAGAAATTTTGTTTTTTACAAAATAGCTGTTTAAGATGATTTTTTTAATAAATCGGATATCTTGAAAAAATGTAAAAATTAATTATAATTTTTTAGATTAATTAAATGAAAAATGTTTAATTTTAATAAAATTATTTTTTTCAGAAAATGTGTAACGTAAAAATAAAATATTTGAACGCCTTTATTCAATACCAAAGCTGTAAAGTAAAGAAAAAACTACGCATTCATCCGTAATTTTATTTGTTATATTGAAAGACAAAAAGATGTTTGGCAAATCAGAATCTTTTGGATCGTGTACACAGAAAGATATTTTAGAATCTTTCGGATCGTGTGATTTTCGAAATTAGTAAATTTATTTTAATTAAACATATTTTTATAACTCTTAAAAATATTTTTAAAAACTAAGTGAAAGAGAGAATTTATTTATAAATAAATCTTGCAGTGTCCATCACCAGTTCGTAGGTGATGTAATTAATTCTGCGTGTTAGCAGTAAAGCCTTCCTCATCATCGGATAGAATTAATTACGGTATCGTCGGTACGAACCTCCTTAAGAGATAATTTTGAATAATTGTTAGTGTAGATCACTTCTCCATCTGAAAGGTTCATTGCGAAACGATTGATTTGAGATTAGATAGTGGTTAACACTTAGCTGTAAATAATAGTATTCTCTCCATCTAAGTCACTGCTGTTACTTACTGGACTGAAGTTATGCCAGCTATTTAATTCTACTTAGCATGGTCTGTTGCCTAGATAGTAAAATTAATAGGTATTGGCCTGTCTAGACAAACGATGAATAGTAGACGTCCTCCCATCGTGGCATGCTATTCATAGGGTACCAGACTGCTGGCGAATTTTTTCTAAATGGTAGAGGGAACCAATTTTTAAAATAAATTCAATGTTTTGCTCGTCATAATTAATGGTTATTTTAATTATGTGATTCTCATGATTAATATGACTTTCAAATCACTTGCGGTTATACTCAAAAAAAACAAACTAACGGGACCAAACTATGTAGACTGGAAAAGAAATATGGATATACCTTTAACTGCCGAGGGTGTTCTTAGGATACCAAGAAATGTGTTTATTTCTAAAAAGGGTTCTTCTTCTAGGCTTAAAAGCAAGAAGAAGAAAAAGGTTCCGAAATAGGGTGGCACAATTTTCAAGGTAATTAGTGGGCCACGAACTAGTGTGAAAAAGACAAAAGGCAGATATTTTTACTACAACCTGACACGGTACTGGAAAACAAATGTCCAATTTATCTCAGTATGCTGAACAATCAGGGTAATTTCTGTTCACTGGTTGTGGAAACATATTTACCAGTATTATCTACAGGTACTTGGTGTGTAGGTAAGGGAGCCACTAATTATGTTTGCAATTCATTGTAGAAGTTTCAGGAAACCCGACAACTTAGTGATGGAAAGATAAACCTATATATGGGTAATAATACAAATGCGACAGCAGTTGCAGTGGGAGATGCCACTCTTAATTTTAGTAGAGATCGGGTTTTAATATTGAGAGATTATCTTTATGTACCTTCCATTAGAAGAAACATAGTTTTCATTTCTATATTGGTTAAAGACGAATATTTGGTTTATTTTAATAACTTTGTGATTATTTTAATAAAGACGAATATGCACCTTCTTTAATGGACGAAACGTTTCTTTGGCACTTACGCTTGGGTCAGATTAATTTAAAAAGGATAAATGGATTGGTAAAAGATGGACCTTTGAGTTCATTAGAAGTTGAGGCACTTTTAGTCTGTGAGTCCTGCTTAGAGGGTAAGATAACCAAAATGCCCTTTTCGACCAAAGATTATAGAGCTAAAGAACTTTTGGAACTGATTCACTCTGATGTGTGTGGTCCTATGACTACCTGGGCTAGAGGTGAGTTTGAGTACTTCGTCAGTTTCATTGATGACCACTTAAGGTATAAATACATTTACCTAATGCACCGTAAGTTTGAATACATTGAAAAATTCAATGATTTCAAGGCGGAGGCAAAAAAGCATTTGGGTAAAAGTATCAAATCACTACGATCCGACCGTGGTGGAGAGTACCTCTTTGGAGAGCTTTGGGACTACTTGTCATCAGAGGAAATTATATCCCAATTGACTGCACCGGACACTCCGTAACAGAATGGTGTAGCAGAAAGAAAGAATAGGACTCTTATGGAGATGGTAAGGTCAATGATGAGTTATTCAAAATTACCTGATTCGTTTTTGGGACTTGCATTAGAGACCGTGGCTTATATTCTGAACTTGGTACCTTTTAAGTCAGTACCTTTTACTCCCATAGAATTGTCAGTACACAGACGCAGGCAGTACCTCGTCGTAGTGGGAGGGTTATTCATCAACCTAATTGGTATATGTTCTTGGGAGAGTCTTTTGATAGGATCCCGGTAGAACTAAATACCAAATCCTGTAACTATAATGAAGCACTCGAGGACAAAGATGCAGATATTTTGCAAAAGGTTATGAATTCATAATCTATATATTCTAATTCGGTCTGGGAACTTATAGACCCATCCGATGGAATAAAACCCATCAGATATAAGTGGATCTACAAGAGAAAGAGAGGAGAAGATAGGAAGGTTGAAACCTTCAAAACTAGACTTGTTGCAAAAGGGTTCACTCAGAAAGAATGATCGGTTATGAAGAAACCTTTTCACCGGTAGCCATGCTTAAGTTTATCCGGATTCACTTATTCATTGCGGCTCATTTCGATTACAAAATTTAGCAAATAGATGTCAAGATAGCTTTCCTTAATTGAAGTCTTGACGAGGGTATCTATATTATACAACTAGACGGTTTTATAGCAAAAGGCCAGGAGCACATGTTGTGCAAGCTCAAGAGATCTATTTATGAACTTAAGCAGGCATCAAGGTCTTGGAATACTTGGTTTAATCAAGCCATAAAGTCTTATGATTTTGATCAAAGTCCAAATGAGTCATGTGTGTACAAGAAGCGTGACAGAAGTATGGTAGCTTTTCTTGTACTTTATGTAGATGATATCTTGCTCATCAGAAACGATGTGGGGATGTTATCTTCGGTAAAAGTATAGTTATCTGGGCAGTTCGATATGAAGGACTTGGGAGGAACCAGTCACTTCCTTGGGATTAAACTTTTGCAAGATTGAAAACAAAGGATATTGGGCTTATCATAAGCAAAATATATTAATGATATCCTTGTTCGTTTTAGCATGCACGATTCCAAGAAATGGTTTCTCTCTTTTAGGCATAGAATCACTCTATCTAAGGATCAGTGTCTTAAGACACCTAATGAGATAGAGAAGATGAAGGTGATTCCTTATGCTTCGATAGAAGAAAGCCTAATATATGCTATGCTTTGTATCAGACCAGACATTTGCTTTGTCATTGGTATCGTTACCATATATCAGTTTAATCCAGGGTAGGAGCATTATACTACGGTAAATAATATAATTAAGTACCTCAAAAGGATTAGAGATTATATGTTGGTTTACTAAGCAGACAGTCTAGTACTTTTGGGACGCACAGACTCGGACTTTCAGTCAAACAAAGATTCCCGTAAGTCTACCTCAGGATATGTGTTTAACTTAGGGGGTGGAGCCATAAGTTGGAGGAGTATCAAGAAGTCCTGCATTGCTAATTTCACCATGGAGGGCGAGTACTTGGCAGCTTCTAAAGCAGCCAAGGAGGCCGTTTAGCTCAGGAACTTCCTGTTAGATCTAGATGTGGTGCCATCAGTTCAATCGGCTATAACACTTTATTGTGATAATAGCGGAGCAGTTGCAAACTCAAAGGAGCCAAGAGTCCACAAGAAAGAAAAATACATTAAGCGTAAGTATCACCTGATATGAGAAATTGTATAGAGGGTGATGTTGCTGTAACTAAGATTGCATCAGGAGACAACCTTACAGATCCTTTTACAAAGAGCCTACCAGTTAAGACTTTTGGTAGACATGTAGAGGGCATGGGAGTCAGTTGTATAGCAACATGGTTTTGAGTATAAGTGGGAGATTGTCAGGGTTATTTACTAAAAATCATGAATTTTATTTGGTTTTAGTATTTAATTTTATTTTTAATAAAATTATTTTTTTATTTTATGAGAATTTTAATGAGCAATGTATTTAATATCATTTCTTTAAATGTTTTACATGGATGTCTTTTATTCTGTATAGTATTTAATCTGGTGTGTAGAGTACGGCTTGCACACAGAAGACCAGATTATAAGTTCTTGTAGAATATTAAGTTTTTTTGTTCACAATTTAGATAGAATTGGACAAACCATCGGTACGACTGTAGTACAGAATTTTAGTAGATTTGTCTTGATTACGAGGAATAGATAATTGCATCGTCTATTGTTCCGACTCGCTGTGCTAGTATACTTTGTGTGTATTAAACAGGACCACATTGAGCTAATTAATTTTATACTGATTATATAAATTAATTCATTCCCTAAGGTTATTATGAGTGCTTATACTCTTAATCCCAAAATAATTATTATTTGCATATATTTAATATTCGTTGTTTTGATTCATTAGAGGGTGCGATCTTTTATGGGTTAATAGTCTCAGTGAGTTGGATAGCGGTATTAATTATGTAGTGAATATTAATTATTGACAGAATTCACGTCCCGATTATTCGGAATTGACAATACACCCTTAATGAAGCTTATAAGTTTTGACTTGACCAAACCCTGCAGGTGGATTTAATTATCTGGCAATCATATAAGTTATGTGGAAGGATTTAAGAAATTTTAAAGATGCCAATTAAATTAAATTATCAGTAATTAAATTTAATTGGCAGGTAACGAAAATCTTAACGTGGGGAGATGAGTTAAGCATTTAATAACAGGAGCTCAATGCAATTGGTCTTGAGATTATGACTAGAAGTGCAGTTACAATTCTTTAGTGGTATGAACTGTAATTTAGTATTTTGTGAACATTAAAGAAACCACTGCAAGGTTATTATAATTGTAGAAACCGCTGAGAGGTATGCATATTTGCAGAAACTACTGGAAGGGTATCTGAGTCACACTAGAAGTTTATGACATAATTACTCCATAGGTCTCTGCTGTAACCTATCAATATGTGGATAGGCTGATCCATATTCAGTTGTTATCTTTCAAGACTAAGATTGATTGAGTTCTGCTGATACAAGTTCTCAAAGGATCGTAGCCCACACTACGTTTGAAAATCACATCAGGAATACAGTACAAGGTTTGCTTGGAACTTTAACTCGAAGAATCAAAGTTTGTAGTCGATGAAACGACCGAAAGGTATTCATCTAAATTAACTGTGGTGGCACGAATTTTATTTTGATCGTTCGACATCAAAAAGGTTTTTTTTTTAATTTGGATCCTGTTTCGGCGATTGCCCGTCTAATATTTTTTATCGAAAAATCATATTCAAATCAATGATCTTGGCAGTTTGCCTCCAACAATATTAATCTAAAAAGAATAAATATACCGGTTGAAGATGGACCTTTGAGTTCATTGGATGTGGAGGCACTTTCAGTCTGTGAATCCTACTTTGAGAGTAAAATAACCAGGAGACCGTTTTCGGCTAAAACCTATAGAGCTAAAGAACCGTTGAAACTCATTCACTCTGACTTATATGGATCTATGACTATTCGGGCAAGAGAAGGTTTTAAGTATTTTCTCACTTCTATTGACGATTACATAAGGTATGGATACATTTATTTGATGTACCGTAAGTCTTAATATTTTGAGAAATTCAAAGTATTTAAGGCGAAAGCAGAGAAGCGGATGAGAAAATGTGTAAGACACTATGGTTTGACTGTGATGGCGAGTACTTCTTTGGAGAGTTTAGGAATATTTGTCAAAGGAGGACATTATATCCTAGTTGACTGTACCAGGCACTCCAAAGCAGGATGGTGTAGTAGAAAGAAGGAATACGACTCTTATGGAGATGATGAGATCTATAATGAGTTATTCGAACTTATCCAATTCGTTTTGGGAATTTATATTAGAGATTGTCAGGGTTGTATACTAAAAACCCTGAATTTGTTGGTTTTAGTATTTTATTTTATTCTTTAGTAAAATTATTTTTTTATTTTATAAGAATCTTAATGAGTAATATATGTAATATCATTTATTTAATGTTATGCATGAATACATTTTATTCTGTACAGTATTTAATCTGGTGTGTAGAGTGCGGCTACACACAGAAGACCAGATTATAGATTCTTGCAGAATAAAAGATTTAGCTCACAATTTAGATGGAATTGGACAAACTATCGGTACGACTGTAGCACAGAGTTTTAGTAGGTTTGTCTTGGTTACGAGGAACAGATAATAGTTTTGTTTATTGTTCCGGCTCGCTGTGCTAGTACACTTTGTATGTATTAAACAGGATCACATTGGGATAATTAATTTTATACTGACTATATAAATTTATTTACACCCCAAGGTTATTATTAGTGCTTATGCTCTTAATCCCGAAATAATTATTATTTGCGTATATTTAATATTCATTATTTTAATTCATTAGATGGTGCAATCTTTTATGGGTCAATAGTCCCGGTGAGTTGGATAACGGTATTAATTATACGGTGAATATTAATTATTGACGGAATCTACGTCCCGATTGTTCTGGATTGACGATACCCCCATAAAGAAACTTATAAGTTTTGACTGGACCAAACCCTTTAAGTGGATTTAATTATCCAACATTCATATAAGTTAAGCAAAAGGGTTTAAAAAATTTTAAAGATGCCGATTAAATTAAATAGTTAGTAATTAAATTTAATTAGCGAGTGCCGAAAATCTTAACGTGGAGAGATGAGTTAAGAATTTAATAACAGGAGCTCAATGCAATTGGTCTTGAGATTATTACTAGAAGGGCAGTTACAGTTCTTTAATGGTATGAATTGTAATTTAGTATTTTATGAAAATTGTAGAAATCGCTGCAAGATTTTCATAATTGTAAAGACCGTTGAGATTTGTATATTTGCAGAAACCGCTGGAAGGGTATCTGGGTCACACTAGAAGTCTATGACGTAATTGCTCCACATGTCCCTGCTATAACCTATAAATATATGGGTAGGCTGAACCATATTCAGTTGTTGTCTTTCAAGACTAAGATTGATTGGGTTCTACAGGTACAATTTCTCGAATGATCGTAACTCACACTACGTTCGGGAATCTCATTAGGAACGCAGTAGAAGGTCTGCTCGAAGCTTCAAATCTGAGAATCAAAGTTTGTAGTTGAAGAAACGACCGAAAGGTATTCATCTAAATTAATTGTGGTGGTAGGGGTTTTATTTTGATCGTTTGACTTCAAAAATTTTTTTTTTAATCTGGAGCCTGTTTCGGTAATTGCCCGTCCAATATTTTTTATCGAAAATTTTTTTTCAAATCAATGATCTTGACAGTTTATCTCTAACAATAGTAATCTAAAAAGAATAAATAGACTGGTTGAAGATAGACCTTTGAGTTCATTGGAAGTGAAGGAACATCTAGTTTTTGAATCCTACTTGGAGGGTAAAATGACCCGGAGGCCGTTTTAGGCTATAGAGCTAAAGAACCGTTGGAACTTGTTTACTCTGATTCATGTGGACCTATGATTATTCAGGTAAAAGGAGGCTTTAAGTATTTTGTCATTTTTATTGACGATTACTTAAGGTATGGATACATTTATTTGATATACCGTAAGTCTAAATGTTTTAAAAAATTCAAAGTATTTAAAAAAAACAGAGAAGCGTATGAAAAAATGTGTAAGACACTATGGTCTAACCGTGGTGGCGAGTAACTCTTTGGAGAGTTTAGGAATATTTGCCAGAGGAGGGGATTACATCCTAATTGACAGCACCAGGCACTCCACAGTAGAATGGTGTAGTAGAAAGACAGAATATGACTTTTATGGAGATGGTGAGGTCTATGATAAGTTATTCAGACTTATCCGATTCATTTTGGAAATTTGTATTAGAGACTGTCAGGGTTTGTATACTAAAAAACATATATTTTATTTTGTTTTAATATTTAATTTTATTTTAATAAAATTATTTTTTCATTTTATAAGAATCTTAATGAGCAATGAATGCAATATTATTTCTTTAAATATTATACATGGATGTCATTTATTCTTTACAGTATTTAATCTGGTTGTATAGAGTACGGCTTGCACATAGAAGACCAGATTATAGGTTCTTGTAGAATATAAGTTTTTTTGTTCACAATTTAGATGGAATTGGACAAACCATCGGTACGACTGTAGCAGAGAGTTTTAGTAGGCCTGTCTTGATTACGGGGAACAGATAATAGTGTCGTTTATTGTTCTGATTCGTTGTGTTAGTACAGTTTGTATGTATTGAACAAGAGCACATTGGAGTAATTAATTTTATACTGACTATATAAATTAATTCACACTCTAAGTTTATTATGAGTGCTTATGCTCTTAATCCCGAAATAATTTTTATTTATATATATTTAATATTCGTTGTTTTAATTTGTTAGAGGGTGTGATCTTTTATCAGTCAATAGTCCCGGTGAGTTAGATAGAGGTATTAATTATATGGTGAATGCTAATTATTAACGAAATTCATGTCTCGATTGTTCGGGATTGACAATACCCTTAAGAAAGCTTATAAGTTTTGACCAGGCCAAATCCTGCAGGTGAATTTATTTATCCGACAGTCAAATAAGTTAAGAGGAAGGGCTTAAGAAATTTTAAAGATATCGATTAAATTAAATTTTCAGTAATGAAATTTAATTGGCGAGATTATAAGTAATCTTAACGTGGGGAGATAAGTTAAGCATTTAATAACAAGAGCTCAATGCAAATTGGTCTTTAGATTTTAGCTAGAAATGCAGTTACAATTCCTTAGTGGTATGAACTATAATTTAGTATTTTATAAAAATTACAGAAACTGCTGTAAGATTTTCATAATTACAGAAACCGTTGAGAGATTTACATATTTACAGAAACCTCTAGAAGGGTATTTGAGTTACACCAGAAATTTATGTCATAATTACTCCGCGTGTTCCTGTTGTAGCCTATAAATATGTGGGTAGGCTGAACCAAATTCATAAGTTATCTTTTAGACTAAGGTTGTCCAAGTTCTACCGGTACCAGTTCTCGAAGGTTTGTAACCCACAATAAATTCAGAAATCCCATTGGGAATATAGTCGAAGGTCTATTCGGAGCTTTAACTCGGAGAATCAAAATTCGTAGTTGAAAAATCGACCGAAATGTGTTCATCTAAATTAATTATGGTGGCACGGGTTTTTATTTTGATCATTCGACATCAAATTTTTTTTATTTGGTGCTTATTTCGCCAATTGCCTGTTCTGTTTTTATTCTTTGAAAAATCGTTTACGAATCAATAATCTTGGCAGTTTGTCTCCAACAATTTGTATCAGAGCCGTTTTGATTTTATTTACGGTTTATCGAGGAGCAGGTAGATTTAGAACTGTGCTAACTTTATTTTGCAAGCTTTCGAATCCCGATTTTATGATCATTATTTTATTAATGTTAGATTGACTGGTTGAATGATGAATATAACTTACTTTTTTAATCACAAATGTTGATCGTGATAGTTTAAGTTTTTTAGTTCAAATGTGAGCCTTTGGGACATAGGTTTTCGATGTAAAAGTTTTTATCTATTTTTAAATATTATTAAGAATATTTAAGAATAGGTTTGAATGTCCAAGAAGATGAAGAATAAGCGGCGGCATAACCGGCGGCACCAGCGGTGGTTTTCGGTTGTTTGAGCCACAGATCGCAGTGATTTTTTCACAATTTTGCTACAATTTTTTTCGGTAAGTTTCTGCAGGTTCTATGCATTAAAAATAGCAGCAAAATAGGTCCCAAAACTGCCGGGAAAAACCAATAAAAATAGCCATCATCGGCGACTTCGGGGCCGATTTTAGTGGTTTTTCGAGACGAATGCGGGATTGGTTTTTGAGCAATTTTTTGGCATAATACAGCAGTAAAACTGACTAGAAAAATAGTCCAAAACATTGAGAAAAATAGGCTGCAGACAGCGGCGTTTTAGGCCGCAAATAGCAACGATTTTCCACGGCTGCGAGCTATTTCGGGGCTATTTTTCAAGACTTTTCAAAACTATTTTTGGGGCATTCTTCTGGACTTCATATTGTTGGATATCAGTGCTAAAAATAGGAAGAAAGGTTAAAGACGGATATTATGTTCATTTTAATGACTATGTTGTTATTTAGAATGATAAATATTTTATTTGTTCTGATATATTGGTTGATGATCTGTATGTTATATCTCTTATTTATCCTACACTATAACTAATTAAATTAAATAATACATCTAATTTACCATATAAGAGAAATGATCATTTTTTAATGAATCAAACATTTTTTTGGCACTTACGCTTGGGTCATATTATTCTAAAAAGGATAATAAACTTGTAGAAGTTGGACCTTTGAGTTCATTGGAAGTGAAGGCACTTCTAGTCTATATGAGTCTTGCTTAGAGGATAAGATGACCAAGAGGCCCTTCTTGGCTAAAAGGCTATAGAGCTAAAGAACCGTTGGAATTGGTTCACTCTGATGTGTGTGGTCCTATAACTCTCTGGGTAAAAGAATCAAATTACTATGATTCGACCGTGGTGGGGAGTTCCTCTTTGGAGAGTTTAGGGACTACTTATCGTCAGAGAAGATTATATCCCAGTTGACTGTGCCGGGCACTCCGCAGTAGAATGGTGTAGCAGAAAGAAGAAATAAAACTTTTATGGAGATGGTAAGGTCAATGATGAGTTATTCAAGTTTACCCGATTCATTTTGGAAACTCGCATTAGAGACAACGGTTTATATTCTGAACATGGTACCCTCTAAGTCAGTACCTTTTACTCCCACAAAATTGTGCACCGGGTGCAAGCCTAGTCTGAGACCTATTTAGATTTTGGGTTTTCAAAACATATGCTGAAAGGGAACGCGGGTATGTTGGAACTGAGGACAAAAGTTTATTTCTTTATTGGGCATCCCACGAGAACAAAGAGTGGTTTATTTTATATTCCTAAAGATCAGAAGGTCATTGTTAGCATCAATGCTCGATTCTTAAAAGAGAATTATATTATGGACCACAAGCCCAAAAGTAAAATTATTCTGGAATAATTGAGAAAAAATACAAGTAGAACAGAAGTTGAATCTCAAGTCACTAATATCCCATTGCCTCATTGTAGTAGGAGGATTATCGGGACAGGTGCAGATCCTGAACAAGATCAGGGTGCTATCATTAACATGCTAGATGAGCATGTGGGTAATGGTGCACGGGGTTTAGATTCTGCACAGCGTCTTACTTCTAGTACACAGTTGCAGATATTACCTCGTCATAGTGGGAGGGTTGTTCATCAACCAGATCGGTAGATGTTCTTAGGAAAGTCTTTTGATAAGATCCTGGTAGAACTAGATACCGAACCCTGTAACTACAATGAAGCACTCCAAGACAAAGATGAAAATCTTTGGCAAAAGGCTATGAATTAATAGATGAAATATATATATTTTAATCAGATCTAAAAACTTGTAGAATCACCTAAAGGGACAAAACCCATCAGATGTAAGTGGATCTACAAGAGAAAGAGAGGAGCAGACGGAAAGGTAGAAACCTCCAAAGCTAGACTTGTTACAAAATGGTTCACTTAGAAAGAAGGGATCGATTATGAGAAAACTTTTTCACCGGTAGCCATGCTTAAGTCTATCCGGATTCTATTATCCATTGCGGCTCATTTCGATTACGAAATTTGACAAATGGATGTCAAGACAGCTTTCCTTAATGGAAGTCTTGACAAGTTTATCTATATGGTACAACCAGACAGTTTCATAACAAAGGGCCAGGAGCACATGTTCTGCAAGCTTAAGAGATCCATTTATGAACTTAAGCAGGCATCGAGGCATTGGAATAGTCAATTTGATCAAGCCATAAAATCTTATAGTTTTGATCAACGTCCGAATGAGTTCTATGTGTACAAGAAGCGTGGTGGAAACATGGTGGTCTTCCTAGTAGTTTATGTAGATGATATCTTGCTCACCAAAAATGAAGTGGGAGTGTTATCTACGTTAAAAGTATGGTTATCTGGGCAGTTTGATATGAAGGACTTGGGAGAATCCAGTCACATCCTTGGTATCAAACTTTTGCGAGATCGAAAGCAAAAGATGTTAGACTTATCACAAGCAAAGTATATATCGATGATATTCTTGCTCATTTTCGGAAGTAGGATTACAAGTAAGGGTTCTCCCTTTCAAGTATGGAATTACTTAATCAAAGGATCAGTGTGCTAAGACACCTAGTAAGATAAAGAAGATAAGGGCGGCTCCTTATGATTCAGCAATAGGAAGTCTAATATATGTTATACTTTGTACCAGACTCGACATCTGTTTTGTCGTTGGCATGGTTAGCAGATATCAGTCTAATCCAAGGTAAGAGCATTGGACTGTGGTAAAGAATTTAATCAAGTATCCAAAAAATGACAGGGTTGTATACTAAAAAACATGGATTTTGTTAGTTTTAGTATTTTATTTTATTCTTTAATAAAATTATTTTTTTATTTTATGAAAATTTTAATGAGCAATGTATGCAATATCATTTTTTTTAATGTTATGAATGGATGCCCTTTATTCTGTACAGTATTTAATTTAGTGTGTAGAGTATGGCTTACACACAGAAGACCAAATTATAAGTTCTTGCAGCATATAAGTTTTAGCGCATAGTTTTGATGGAATTGGGCAAACTATCGGTACGACTGTAGCACAGAGATTTAGTAGGTCTGTCTTGGTTACGGAGTACAGATAATAGCGTCGTCTATTGATCTTACTCACTGTATTAGTACACTTTGTGTGTATTTAACAGGACCACATTGGGATAAATAATTTTATACTAACCATATAAATTAATTTACACTCCAAGATTATTATAAGTGCTTATATTCTTAATCATAAAATAATTATTATTTGCGTATATTCAATATTCGCTGTTTTGATTCATTAGAGGGTGTGATCTTTTATAGGTCAATAGTCCTGGTGAGTTGGATAGCGGTATTAATTATATGGTAATTTTAGTTATTGACTGAATCCACGTCCCGATTGTTCGGGATTGATAATACCCCATTAAGGAAGCTTATAAGTTTTGACTGGGCCAAATCCTGCAAGTGAATTTAATTATTCGGCAGTCATATAAGTTAAGCGGAAGGGTTTAAGAAATTTTAAAGATGCAGATTAAATTAAATTGTCAGTAATTAAATTTAATTGGCGAGTGCCCGAAATCTTAACGTAGGAAGATGAGTTAAGCATTTATTAATATGAGCTCAATGCAATTGGTCTTGAGATTATTGCTAGAAGTGTAGTTATAGTTCTTTAGTGGTATGACTTGTAATTTAGTATTTTATGAAAATTGAAAAAGCCGCTGCAAGGTTTTCATAATTGTAGAAACTGCTGGGAGATTTGCATATTTGTAGAAACTGCTAGAAGGGTATATGGGTCATACTAGAAGTCTACAACATAATTACTCCAAAGGTCCTTGCTGTAGTCTATAAATATTTGGGTGAACCATATTCAGTTGTTGTCTTTCAAGACTAAGATTGATTGGATTCTGCATGTTTAAGTTTTTGAAGGATCGTAGCCCACACTACGTTCAGGAATCACATTAGGAATATAGTAGAAGGTTTGCTCGGAACTTCAACTTAGAGAATTAAAGTTTGTAGTTGAAGAAACAACCGAAAGGTATTCATCTAAATTAATTGTGGTGGCACGAATTTTATTTTGATCGTTTGACATAAAATTTTTTTTTTCATCTGGAGCCTGCTTCAGCGATTGGCCGTCCAGTATTTTTATCAAAAAATCTTTTTCAAATCAATGATCTTGGTAGTTTGCCTCTAATAATATTAATCTAAAAAGAATAAATAAGACTAGTTGAAGATGGACCTTTGAGTTCATTGAAAGTGGAGGTATTTTCAGTCTGTGAATCCTACTTGGAGGGTAAAATGACCAGGAGGCTGTTTTCGGCTAAAAGATATAAAGTTAAAGAACCGTTGCAACCCTTTCACTCTGACTCATGTGGACCTATGACTATTCGGGCTAGAGGAAGTTTTAAGTAATATATCACTTTTATTAACGATTATTTAAGGTATGGATACATTTATTTGATATACCGTAAATCTAAATGCTTTGAGAAATTCAAAGTATTTAAGGCGGAGGTGAAAAAGTGTATGAAAAAATGTGTAAGACACTATGGTCTGACCGTGGTGGCGAGTACCTCTTTGGAGAGCTTAGGAATATTTGTCAGAGGAGGGGATTATATGCCAGTTAATTGTACCGGTCACTCTACAGCAAAATGGTGTAGCAGAAAGAAGGAATAAGACTCTTATCGAGATGGTGAGTTCTATGATGAGTTATTTGAACATACCCGATTCATTTTGGGAATTTATATTAGAAACTGTCAAGGCTATTTACTAAAAATTATGGATTTTATTTGATTTTGGTATTTTATTTTATTTTAATAAAATTATTTTTCTATTTTATGAGAATCATAATGAAGAATGATTACAATATCATTTCTTTAAATGTTATACATGGATGTCCTTTATTCTATACAGTATTTAATCTGGTGTGTAGAGTACGACTTGCACACAGAAGACAAGATTGTAGGTTCTTATAAAATATAAGTTATTTTGTTCATAGTTTAGATGAAATTGGACAAACCATCGGTACGACTGTAGCACAGAGTTTTAGTAGGCCTGTCTTGGTTATGGGAAACAAATAATAGTATCGTCTTTTATTCCGATTCGCTATGCTAATACACTTTGTGTGTATTGAGCAAGATCGCATTCGGGTAATTAATTTTATATTGACTACATAAATTAATTCACACTCCAAGGTTATTATGGATGCTTATACTCTTAATTTCGAAATAATTATTATTTGCGTATATTTAATATTTGTTATTTTGATTCATTAGAAGGTGTGATCTTTTATGTGTCTATAGTCCCGGTGAGTTGGATAGCGATATTAATTATATGATGAATGTTAATTATTGACGGAATCCACGTCCTGATAGTTCGAGATTGACGATACCCCGTTAAAGAAGTTTATAAGTTTTGACCGGGCCTAACCCTGCAGGTGAATTTATTTATTCGGTAGTCAAATAGGTTATGTAAAAGGATTTAAAGAATTTTAAAGATAGCAATTAAATTAAATTGTCAGTAATTAAATTTAATTGGCGGGTACCAAGAATCTTAATGTGCGGAGATGAGTTAAGCATTTAATAACAAGAGCTCAATGCAAATTGGTCTTGAGAATTTGGCTACAAGTGCAGTTACAGTTCTTTAGTGGTATGAACTGTAATTTAGTGTTTTATAAAATTTACAAAAATCGCTGCAAGATTTTCATAATTACAGAAAACCGCTGAGAGGTTTACATTTTTGCTGAAACCACTGGAAGGGTATCTGCGTTATACTAAAAGTCTATATCATAATTACTCCACAAGTCCCTACTGTAACCTATAAATTGTTGGCCTGAGTTTGGGCCAGAATTCTGCTGTAGCGGAGGTTTGGGTAAAGGTCGAGTCACAGTCGACTTTTTGCGCTTGGCGCTTGACCCGTTAAGGAAATAAAGTTGTGCCTTCACCACTACGTGCGAGTTTTGGTGAGATGGTAAGCACTTGATCCTAACAATTGGTATCAGAGTGGGTGGTCTCATATTCGATTCCACATCGTGGAAGGCCTTGTGTCTTGCAGGTAGTGCCGCAGGTGCTGGGGAGATTGTTGGCCTGGGTTTAGGTCAGCATCTTGCCGTGGCAGAAGTCCGGGTAAAGGCCGAGTCATAGTCGACTTGTGGCCCTTGGCATTATATACTTTAAGAAAATAAAGTTGCGTCTTCACCACTACCTACGGGTTTTTGTGAGATGGTAAGCACTTGATCCAAACAATTGGTATCAGAGTAGGTGGTCACAAGTTCGAATCCCCATCGTGGAAGACCCTGTGTCTTGCGGGTAGTGCGGCAGGTGCTGAGGGGGGAATTGTTGGCCTAGCTTTGGGCCAACATTAGGCCGTGGCAGAGGTCCGGGTAAAGACCGAGTCACAATTGACTTGTGACGCTTGGCGCTGAATCCTTTAAGAAAATAAAGTTGTGCCTTCACCACTATCTGCGGGTTTTGATGAGATGGTAAGCGCTTGATCCTAACAATTGGTAACAGAGCAGGTGGTCTCAAGTTCGATTCGCCATCGTGGAAGGCCCTGTGTCTTGCGGGTAGTGCAACAGGTGCTGGGGGAATTGTTGGCCTGGGTTTGGGCCAGCATCCTATCGTGGCGAAAGTTCGGGTAAAGGCATAGTCACAGTTGACCTGTGACGCTTGGCGCTGTACACTTTAAGAAAATAAAGTTGCGCTTTCACCACTACCTGCGGGTTTTGGTGAGATTGTAAGCTCTTGATCCTAACAATTTGTATCAGAGCAGGTGGTCTCAAGTTCGATTCCCCATCGTGGAAGGCCCTGTGTCTTGCGGATAGTGCGGCAGGTGCTGAGGGGGGGATTATTGGCCTGGGTTTAGACTAGCATCCTACCTTGGCAGAGGTCCGGGAAAAGGCCGAGTCACAATTGACTTGTGGCGCTTGGCGCTGGACCCTTTAAGGAAATAAAGTTGCGCCTTCACCACTATCTGCAGGTTTTGGTGAGATGGTAACCGCTTGATTCTAACATAAATATGCGGGTAGACTGAACCAAATTCATAAGTTGTCTTTCAAGGCTAAGGTTGATCAGGTTCTATCGGTATCAATTCTCGAAGGATTTTAACCCACACTATGTTCGTGAATCGCATCGAGAATACAGTAGAAGGTCTCTTTGGAGCTTCTTGTCGGAGAATCAAAATTCGTAGTTGAAGAATCGATCAAAAGGTGTTCATCTAAATTAATTATGGTGGCACGGGTTTTTATTTTGATCGTACGACATCAAAAAAAATTTATTTGAAGCCTGTTTCGGCGATTGCCCGTCTAGTTTTTATTTTTCAAAAAATCGTATACAAATCATTGATCTTTGCAGTTTGCCTTTAATAATTGGTATCAGAGCTGTTTTGATTTTGTTTACAGTTAATTGAGGACCGGGTAAATTTAGAACTGTGATAACTTTATTTTGTAGGCTTTTTAATCCCGATTTTTTGATCATTATGTTATTAATGTTAAATTGACTAGTTGAATGATGATTATAGTTGATCGTGATGGTTTAAATTTTTTTAGTTCGAACGTGAGCCTTCAGGACATAGGTTTTTGGTGTAAATTTTTTTATTTCTTTTTAAATATTACTTAGAATATTTAAGAATAGATTTGAATGTCCAAGAACACGAAGAACAGGCGGTGGCATAATCGGCGACATCATTAGTGGCTTCGGGTGGTTCGGGCCACGTTCGGGTTACGGATCGTGGTGATTTTTCTACGATTTTGCTATAATTTTTTTCGGTAAGTTTCTGCAGGTCTTATGCATTAAAAACAACAGCAAAATAAGACCCAAAATAGCTGGAAAAAACCAATAAAAATAGCTACCATCAACAGCTTCAGCTGCGGCGGTTTGGGGCCAATTTTGGTTGTTTTTTGGGTTGATTTTGGGACTAGTTTTTGAGCAATTTTTTGGACATAATATAGTAGTAAAACTAACTAAAAAAATAGTCCAAAACAGTGAAAAACGTAGGCCACAAATAGCAGCATTTTAGGTTTCGGCAACGGCAGCGGGCTATTTTGGGGCTATTTTTTGAGACTTTTCGAAACTATTTTCGGGGCGTTATTCTGGACTTCATGTTGTTGGATATCAATGCTAAAAGTAGGAGGAAACAGGAATAGAAACAACCACAGAACGAGGTTTAAACGGGCAGCGGCAACAGGCAGTTAGGGGCGGGAGTGGTGAGGGCTATTTGGCCCTCTCGAAAACTCTGTTTTCGAGATGTTTTTTGTTTTGTTTTTTTGAAAAAAAAGTTTTATATTTCGTAATCTATTTTGTAGAAAAAAACTAGGACAAAAATGAAGTTCGGGAGAGGCGGCGGCATGGTGCAGCACCTGGTGGTCGGCGGTGGTGGTTTGGTTCGAGGTCTTTCGGAGCTGTTATTCTGGTATGTAATGATCTAGAAGTGTTGTATTTGTATAACACTACAAATTGAGGAATCCTCATACAACTTAGATGCTGGAAGCTTATTCTAATAAGGATTGAAAGATTACGAGTTAATCTTTGAACAAGAGACCGAAATTTAAAAAAGTTTATATTTGATCATACAATAGAGATATATATTTATCATGTTTATTTATTTATTTATATAAATTGCGTGAATGATATATATCTATTTTATTTACTCCTGTTAATTTTAATTAATTCAAAAAATTTGGTTTTAATTAATATTTTATAAAGAAAAATAACATTAATTTTTTTTAATTAAAATTTTTAAATTAAATGGAAAAAATTTAGATATTTTTTTTTACAAAATAATACATTTAAGATGATTTTTTAATCAATCGGATATCTTGAAAAATTATTAAAATTAACTCCAAATTTTAGATTAATTAAATGAAAAAATATTTAATCTTAATAAATTAATTTTTTTGAAAAATGTGTAATGTAAAAATAAAATATTTGAATGCCTTTAATCACTACCTTAGTTGTAAATCAAAAGGAAAAATTGTGCATTCATTGGTAATTTTATTTGTTACGCATTAAAACACGAAAAGATGTTTTAAAATTTTTTGGATCGTGTGATTTTCGAAATTAATAAATTTATTTTGATTAAACGAATTTTTATAATTCTCAAAAATTATTTTAAAAATATAAGAGGGAGAGGAAATTTATTCACAGATAAATTTTGCGGTCTCCATCACAAGTTCGTAAGTAATGTAATTAATTATGCGTGTTGGCATAAGTCTTTCCTCTCTATCGGACATAATTAATTGCGGTATCGCCGGTACGTACCTCCTTTAAGGATAATTCTAAATAATTGTTAGTGCGGATCACCTTTCCATATGTAGGGCTCATTGCGAAACGATTGATTCGGGATTAGGTGGCGGTTAACACTTAGTTATAAATAATAATATTCTCTCTATCTGAATTACTGCTATTATTTACTAGAACAAAATTATGTCAGCTATTTAATTTTACTTCGCAAGGTCAGTTGAGTAGATAATAAAATTAATAAGAATTAGCATGTCTGGACAAATGATGGATAATAGACGTTCTCCCATTGAGGCATACTATTCACAGGGTACCAGGCTGTTGACGAATTTTTTTTTTTAAATGGTAGAGGGAACCAATTTTAAAATAAATTCAAAATTTTGTTCGTCACAATTAATGATTATTTTTAATTATGTGATTCTTAGGATTAAAATGATTTTCAATCCACTCGCGACCATACTCAAAGAAAACAAACTAACGGGACCAAATTTTGTTGACTGGAAAAGTAACGTAGATATAGTTTAAATTACCAAGGGTATTCTTTCGATACCAGAAAATGTGTTTGTTTCTAAAAAGAGTTCTTCCTCTGGGCCAAAATGCATAAAGAAGAAAAAGGTTCAGAAATAGGGTGATACAATTTCCAAGGTAGTTAGTGGGCAACGGACTGGTATGAAAAAACCGAAAGGCAGATGTTTTCACTACAACTCAACACGGTACTAGAAAAAGCAATGCCTAGTTTATCTCAGTAAGCTAAATAATCAGGATAATTTCTGTTCACTGGTTGTGAAAATATATTTAGCGGTGTCATCTATCGCAACTTGGTATGTAGATACGGGAGCCACTAATCATGTCTGCAATTCATTGTAAGGGTTTTAGGAAAGACAACTTAGTAATGTGGATATTTACCTACATATGCGCAATAATACAAGGGTGGCAGCAGTTGTAGTAGCAGATGTCTCTCTCAACTTTAGTAGAGATAGAATTTTAATAATGAGAGATTGCCTTCATGTACCTTCCATTAGAAGAAATTTAGTTTTCGTTTTTAGGTTGGTTAAAGACGGATACTATGTTCATTTTAATGATTCAGTTGTTATTAAGAAAAATAAACATTTTATTTGTTCTGCTACATTAGTAGACGATCTGTATGTTATGTCTCCTATCTCTCCTACATTGTAAGTACTTGAATTGAATAACACATCTAA
Source organism: Heliamphora pulchella (assembly GCA_032270985.1). NCBI lineage: Eukaryota > Viridiplantae > Streptophyta > Magnoliopsida > Ericales > Sarraceniaceae > Heliamphora > Heliamphora pulchella. The sequence continues at coordinate 22,520 of JAULJZ010207011.1, forward strand.
TTTACCATATAAGAGAAATGATCTTTCCTTAATGAACCAAATATTTTTTGGCACTTACGTTGAATTATATTAATCTAAAAATGATAAATAGACTGGTAGATGTTGGACCTTGAGTTCATTGAAAGTGGAGCCACTTTCAGTCAGTGAGTCTCGCTTAGAGGATTAAATGACCAAGAGGCCTTTCTCGGCTTAAGGCTATAGAGCTAAAGAACAGTTGGAGGTTCACTCTAATGTGTGTGGTCCTATGACTATCTGGGCAAAGTATTAAATCACTACATTCTGACCGTGGTGGGGAGTACCTCTTTGGAGAGTTTAGGGACTACTTGTCGTCAGGGAAAATTATATCCCAGTTGACTACACCGGGCACTCCGTAGCAGAATTGTGTAGCTGAAAGAAGGAATATGACTTTTATGGAGATGGTACGATCAATGATGAGTTATTCAGGATTACCCGATTCATTTTGGGCACTCGCATTAAAGACAACGGCTTATATTCTGAACTTGGTACCCTTTAAGTCAGTACCTTTTACTCCCACAGAATTGTGGACCGGGTGCAAACCTAGTCTGAGACCTATTCGAATTTCAGGGTGTCCAGCACATGTGTTGAAAAAGAATGCGGGTAAGTTGGAATTGATGACAGAAGTTTATTTCTTTGTCGGGTATCCCAAGGGAATGAAGGGTGACTTATTTTATAATTCTAAGGATCAGAAGGTCATTGTTAGTATCAATGTCTAATTCTTAGAAGAGAATTGTATTATGGACCACATGCCCAAAAGTAAAATTATTCTAGAAGAATTGAGATGAAATACCAGTACAACAGAAGAGAACCACAAGTCACTAATATCCCATTACCTCGTCGTAGTGGGAGGATTATCGGGACAGGTGCAGATCTTGGACCAAATCAGGATGCTACCACTAAAATGCTAGATGAGCATGTGGGTAATGGTGCACAGGGTTCAGATTCTGCACAGCGTGTTACTTTTAATACAGAGATGTAGGTAGTGCCTCGTCGTAGTGGTAGGGTTGTTCATCAACCAGATCGGTATATATTCTTGGGAGAATCTTTGGACAGGATCCCAGTAAAGCTGGATACCGAACCCTGTAACTACAATGAAGCACTCCAAAACAAAGATGCAGATCTTTTACAAATGGCTCTGAATTCAAAGATGGAATCTATGTATTCTAATTAGGTCTAAAAACTTGTAGAACTACCTGAAAGGATAAAATCCATCGGATGTAAGTGGATCTACAAGAGGAAGAGAGGAACAGACGAGAAAGTAGAAACTTTCAAACTTAGACTTGTTACAAAATGGTTCACTCAGAAAGAAGGGATCGATTATGAGGAAACTTTTTTACCTATAGCCATGTTTAAGTCTATCTAGATTCTCTTATCCATTGCGGCTCATTTCGATTATGAAATTTAGCAAATGGATATCAAGACAGCTTTCTTTAATGGAAGTCTTGACGAATGTATCTATATGGTACAACCAGATGGTTTCATAGCAAAGGGCCAAGAGCACATGGTGTACAAGCTTTAGAGATCTATTTATAGACTTAAGTAGGCATCGGGATCTTGGAATACTCAATTTAATCAAGCCATAATGTCTTATGATTTTGATCAAAGTCCAGATGAGTCTTGTGTGTACAAGAAGCATGACGGAAGTATGGTGGTCTTCTTAGTATTTTATGTTGATGATATATTGCTCATCGAAAATGATGTGGGGGTGTTATCTTCTGTAAAAGTATAGTTATCTGGACAGTTCGATATGAACGAATTGGGAGAATCCAGTCACATCCTTAGGATTAAACTTTTACGAGATCAAAAATAAAAGATATTGGGCTTATCACAAGTAAAGTATATCGATGACATCCTTACTTGTTTTAGTAAGCAGGATTCCAAGAAAGGATTTCTCCCTTTCACGCATAGAATCACTATATCCAAAGATCAGTGCCCTAAGACACCTAGTGAGATAGCGATTTTAAATATATGGCGAATATTACTTATTAATGGAATCCACTTTTCGATTGTTTGGGATTGTCGATATCCCCTTAAGGAAACTTATAAGTTTTGACCGGGCCAAACCCGAAAGGTGAATTTAATTATCCAGCCGTCAAATAAGTTAACCGGAAGGGTTTAAAGAATTTTAAGAAGCTGATTAAATTAAATTGTCAAAAATTAAATTTAATTTGCTGGTATCGGAAATCTTAACGTGGGGAGATAGTTAAGCATTTAAAAACAAAAGCTCGACTAATCGATTTTGAGAATGTGACTGGGAGTGCAATTACGATTCTTTAAGTGTATGAATTGTAATTTATATTTTTATGAAATTGTCTCAGGGGCAGGCAGATTTTCATAATTACATTAGAAGCTCAAGTCATACTTACTCCACAGGTCCCTACTGTAACCCTATATATATGCAGTTATGCTAACCCTAGCCCACATGACATTCATTATTGAATTTGGGTTTGCACGTAAATCCTAGGTGGCTAGATTAGTAGGTTGAAGATCACGATAGATTGTAGCCCACTCTACGTTCGTGACTCGCATCTAGGAATACAGTAGAAGGTTTGATTGGGTTTCAACTCAAAGGATTCACATTCGTGGTTATTACAGTAACCAAAATCATTCTACAATACTTCGAAAGATATAATCCCGAATCTAATTTGGGGGTACGGGTTTTATTTTGATCGTTCAATATCAAAAAGTTTTAAATTGGAGCTTGTTTCGGCGATTGCCCATCTAGTATTTTTTTTATCGAAAAAATTGTATAAAAATCAATGATATTGGCAATTTGCTTCCAATAATTGGTATTAGAGCCGTTTCGATTTCTGAATATATTTTAATCGAGGGATCGGGTAGTTTTAGAACTGTGCTAACTTTGTTTTGCAGGCGTTCTAATCTCAGTTTTATGATTATTATTTTATTCATGTTTGATCGAATGGTTGAATAATGATTATTATTGGTTTGAATCACGAGAGCTAATCGTGATAGTTTTAGGCTTTTTAGATCGATTGTGAGCCCTAACGGGACATAGGTTTCGATGTAAAAGCTTTTTATGTTCTTTAGATATTGTTCGATATATGTAAGAATAGGTTTGAATGTCTAAGAACGAAGAGCAGGCAGCGGCATAACTGGCGGCACGGACGGTGGTTTCGGGATTTTGTGGGCCATGGATCGCGGTGGTTTTTCCATAGTTTTGTGACAAGTTTTTTAGCAGGTTTTCTATAGGTTTTAAGCAAAAAAAAATAGTAGCAAAATAGGTCTAAAAAGTAGCAAAAAATTGGCACATAACAGCTTCGGCGACTGCGGTTCGGGCTATTTTCAGTAGTTTTTTTGGATATTTTTGGGATTATTTTTAAGAAATTTTTCAGGCACAAAACAGCAGTAAAACATGGCTGGAAAATAGTAAAAAAGGTGAGAAAAACAGCCACAAACGGCGGCTCAAATAGGACGCCCCAGCGGCAGCATTGGGCTGCCGTGGCGGCGGCCCTTCGGGGCTGTTTCGATGGTTTTTTGGGCCGTTTTTCTAGCAATATTTCAGAAGAAAATCAGTGTGAAAAATAGCAAGAAACTTGAACCAAAACAACCACAGAATGAAGCAGAAACGGCAGTGGCGGCGGCGAAGGCAGCCTGTTTGGGCTGTTTCGATGTTGGTTTTCAAAGCTATTTTTGAACGTTGTTTTGGATAGAAAAATAGTATTTTTGTAAATTATTTTTCAAAAAAAAGAGGCAAAAATAGACGCCGGTGGGCCGGTGGGACGGTGGTGGTGGCTGTCCGGGGCGGTTGTTTTTGGCTTAGATGGTTTGGGATGGTTTTATATTTGTATAATACTGTGTTTCAAAGAATCCTAACAGTATTTGGATGCCGAAAGCTGATTTCTGATAAGGATTGAAAGATTACAAATAATTTTCAAACAAGAGGCTGAAACTCGATAGAGTTTTTGTTCGATCATAAAATCGGTACATATATATTTTGCATTTATATTTATTTATATTGCGTGGATGATATATATCTGTTTCATATTTTCTGTTTATTTTAATTAATTCGGAAAATTTTGATTTTAACTAATTTTTATAATGAAAAAATAAAATAAAATTTTCTTTAATTAAAATTAATTTTTTTGAAAGAAAATTTTAGATATTTTATTTGTTATAAAATAACACGTTTAAGATTATTTTTTTAAATCGGATATCTTGGAAAAATGTAAAAATTAATTCTGAATTTTGAATTAATGAAAAGAAAAAGTTTAGTTTTAATAAATTATTTTTTTTGAAAAAATGTGTAACTGGAAAATAAAATAAAATTCTTATTTTTTATTTAGAATTAATTTTTTAAATAAATAAGTATTTTGAAATATTTTATTTGTTACACATTAAAACACGAAAAGATAGTTTAAAAAACTGAAATATTTTGGATTGTGTGGTTTTTCGAAATTAATAAATTTCTTTTAATTAAATAGTTTTCATAACCCTCAAAATACTTTTAAAAACTAAGTGGGAGAGAGAATTTATTCACAGATAAATCTCGCTGTCTCCGTCACTAGTTCGTAGGTGATGTAATTAATTCTACGTGTTGGCATTAAAGCCTTCCTCTCGATCGAACTGAATTAATTGCAATATTACCACTACGAACTTTCTTTATGGATAATTCTGGATAATCGTTAGTGTGGATCATTTCTCCATCTGAAGGATTGATTGCGAAGCGATTGATTCGGAATTAGGTGGTGGTTAACACTTAACTGTAAATAATAGTACCCTCTCTATCTGAGCCACTGCTATTATTTACTGGGCCAAAACTACGTCAATTATTTACTTTTATTTGGCACAGTCTGTTACTTAGATAGTAAAATTAATAGGAATTGGTCTATTTAGACAAACGATGGATAGTAGACGTCCTCTCATCGAGACATGCTATTCACATGGTACCAAGATGTTGGAAAATGTTTTTTTTAAATGGTAGAGAGAATCTTTTACAATAAAATTCAAAGTTTTTGCTTGTCATAATTAATGGTTTTTAATTATATGATTCTCAGAATTAAAATGGCTTTCAATCCACTAGCGACCATATTCAAAGAAAACAAACTAATGGGACCAAACTATGTAGACTGAAAAAGGAACTTGGATATTATCTTAACTGCAGATGACTATAAATTTATATTATCTAAAATTTGTCCACTAGTACCTGATGAGAAGGTGACCGAACAAGAAACCCAAGCTTATCAAAAGTGGCAGAAAGTTGATAAGATGGCTCGCTATTATATTTTGGCTTCTATGTCAAATTATTGCAGCATCAGCATTAATCTATGTCCAGTGCCTATCACATGATTATGAACCTCAAAAAAATATTTGCTGATCAAAATTGTGCTGCTAGGCAGGTGGCCATGAAATCTTTGATGAATACAAGCATAATTGAAGGCATCCCAGTTAGAGATCATGTTCTGAAGATGATTAGTCTTCTGAATGAACTGGAGATCCTAGAAGCTGAGATTGACGAGGAAATCCGGGCTGATATCATACTCCAGTCGCTGCCTTATAACTTTAAGCAGTTTTGCCTGAATTATTGCATGAATAAGCTCATCTTTTCATTGGTAGAACATCTTAAAAAACTTTAAGAAGCCGAGGGTGTTCTTAGGAAGCCAGGTAGTGTGAATGTAGCTGAGAAAAGTTCTTCCTCTATGTCAAAAGGCATGAAGAAAAAAATGTTCAGAAATAGGGAGGCACAGGTCCAAAAGTAGCTAAAGGGCCAAAAACTGGTGTGAAGAAGAGCTGAGAAGCAAGTGCTATCACCGTAACCAATTAGGGCATTGGAAAAACCAATGCCCAGTTTTTCTCAATAAGCCGAACAAATAAGGTAATTTCTGTTCGCTAATGGTTGAAACATGTTTAGCGGTATTATCTACCGGTACCTTGTGTACAGATAGGGGAGCCACTAATCATGTTTGCAATTCTTTGTAGGGGTTCTAGGAAACTAGGTAGCTCAGTGATAGAAAAAATTACCTACATACGGGTAATAATACTAGAGTGGAAGCACTTGCAATATGAGATGTCACTCTCAGTTTTAGTAGAGATAGGGTTTTACTTTTAAAAGATTGTCTTTATGTACCTTCTATTAGAAGGAATTTAATTTCAATTTCTAATTTAGCGAAGAATAAATATTCTGTTCATTTTAATAACTCTGTGGTTATTAAGAAAAATAAACGTTTTATTTGTTCTGGGACATTGGTGGATGATCTGTATGTTATATCTCCTATCTCTCATATACTACAACTAACTGAATTGAATAACACATATAATTTACCATATAAAAGAAAGGTTCATTTTTTAATGAACCAAATATTTTTTTGGCACTTACGCTTGGGTCATATTAAACTAAAAAGGATAAATAGACTGATAGAAGATGGACCTTTCAGTTCATTGAAAGTAGAGGCACTTTCAGTCTGTGAGTCCTGCATAGATGGTAAGATGACCAAGAGGCTCTTTTCAGCCAAAGTGTAACAACACGGCTCAAACCTTAGTATTAGCGACTGATAGACAACGAGAACTTAGATCGCTGCATGAATAAGATAAACCCTAATTAACCCAAAACCCTAATTTAACATAGAAAACCCTAAAGACGCCAAATCCTCATAAGAAAAGCTTAAACACTCAGAGAAGTCTTGGGACAGTCTAAATTAAGTAAATAATATAAAATATAAAATTAAAAATAAAAAATTCTCATAATTAGGATAAAATGACCATTTTGCTCATAGTACAGCAAAAAGTCTTAAAAATCTAAATTTTGACACATGGACATCCAAAACAAAATATTTAGATACAATTAAATAAAAAAAGACAAAATAACAATAAAATTGACAAAAATACCCTTGCATGGCTGGCCACAATTGTATAAATTGTATAAATTAAGCATTATTATGACCTAAGACTTTTTATACAACTATTATACATAATAATATAATAATATAGGTCAACAAAAGCAAACAAATCATTATTTAATGTTTCTACATAATAAATAAGTCAAAAAGTTAATTTTTATCAAACTAGCTTAAATTGACTTAAAAACTTATACCTATTTAATTAATTGTTAGAAAAATTATGATAATTCATGGGAAGACTAAATTAATTATAAACACATTAATATAATAGGTTTTAGTCAATTAAGATACCAAAAAGATATATATAAAATTAATATTTTATGCATTTTCTTGTACAAAATGGTACCAAAACACAATTTAAATCCCATATTAATACAAATCAGCTTTTGTGCCTCCCCAAACAGCCCCAGCCGAATCCCACCTGTCATGGTCTGAAATTGTATAAATAAAAAAGAACCCACCTCCCACGCATCCAATAGAATTAAGGAAAATTCAATTTAACGCTTACATGTAATAATTATTTTTTCCATTATATTTTGCTATAAAAATACATCAAGCCCTCCTATTCTCTATGCATGGTTCAGCAATAAGAGTCAGAGAGAGAGAGACCAAAAATGTTCTAAGTGTTTCCAGCAGAAGGAGGAGAAGAAGAAGGAGGATCCAAGGATAAGAGGTCTTTGGAGACTAAGGATACACTAAAGCCAAGTCCTCTAGCCATTCCCTACTTTTAGGCCTTCAAAACAAGTAAGTAAATCTCTTAAACCTTTTGCCATTCTCTCATATAATAATCCTTAATCCATCTTTATAAACAACCCTAAAAATAAGAAACAAGATTTCACTCAAAAATGAGTCGTGTGAGTAGATTAGGAGTTGTTCGTGCGAGATTAAGTGTTGTATGTGTTTACATGAAAGAGTTTTTAAGTTTTATGGCTTGAATAGGCTCTAGAACTTTGGTGTTTATGAATACATTACATGCATGTAAAGAAAATACATTAAATTTAAACACATCATGAGCTAAGTTACTGAAACCCTAAATAACCTGATTTTCTGGGAATATTAACTTTCTGCCACGAAATTTAAACTACCATAACTAATTGTAGAACAATGATCAAAATGTGATTTTTATGTCCAAATATAGATTTTTAAGTTCTCTTTCATACAAAATTGGTTTGAAGTGATTTTGTTGGGTAGACTTCCAGATATACCATTTTTAACAAAGAGTGCTAGATTTTGACCACTTTGAGTTGAAGACATAAAAACCCTAGGTTAGAGAGAGACCCGAGCTTAGGTCAAAATATAAAACTTGTCGATAACATGTTTATCTTATTGTCCACAAAAAATGAACCAAAAATATGAAGTCTTGATAGAATAAAACCCTTCCCAAAATAACTATTGTGATTTAGTGACTGATAGAGCTTTCTGTCACACATTTTTGTGGGACTAAAAACCCAAGTTTTTACTAGCCAAATCCAAAAGTGGCTTTCATTAAAAATGTAGCTAACATATTAAACTAAATACTGAGAAATCATCAGCCGAAAATACCCTCGGATGGTTCCCCAAAGGCCTTGAGCATTCTCTGTTAAGAATTTGTTCTGCTGAACCATTTTATGCTGACTGAACCCACTTTATAAATTGGCCAAAATCATTAACTTGTTCCAAACAATTAGCCTTAACACAAAACATGAACATTGTAGGGGACACCTTAAACTAAATTCTCCCCAAACATCAAATCCATAACCCTTGATTTGTTGCCCCAAAACCAAGCCTAACAGAGGCCCAATTTCTGCACTTTTCTCTGTAAAGTGCTGAATGATTTTCTCTTAATTAAAACAAATGACCTTTTTTTTCTAGGATCTGACCTTAGTGCTAAACATGAAAGTTGTAGAAAATATTTTTATTTAATTGGTGTTCAAAAATCAAAAATTAATTCAATGTCTAGGTGCCCCAAAACACTTCTGTAACTTTAAATTTGACGCTTGAACAATTAACCAAATTGGGCTAAGTGTATTAGTGGCATGTCACACTGTGAGACTTGAAGATGTGGACATTAACTGAATTATGAGAGTGGTTGGTGTATAAAATTGACAATTTGATGAATTAGAAACCATGCCATTAGGTTGAATCCCTGTCACATAAATTTTAGATTGTGCTTTATAAACTTGTACTCTATGCTTTAGTGAGTTGCACCTTGAGCTATGCAACGCTATAATTAGTTGTACATGAGAAGCATGTTGCACATCATGAGCATTTCTGCACTTGCTCTTGGCCTATCAGAATCCCTTTTGTACCTATTATTGTGGGTTGGGTTATGTGTAAATCATTACTTCTATAGTTTTAAACCAAGGGCGTCCCTAGTTACTAATTATAAAAATGAATTTGGAGATTGCTTATTATGAAAGGGGGTTAGGCACCATGGGTTCGTCACTAACCTTCTTATTTAGACTTTGGGTTGACGCCAAACAGGCATCCTGGTCCTTAATGTGGGATCGGTTGGCCTGGATAAAGATGGATGATAAAATTGGTTAGCCTGCCCCCATGCTGTTGCCATTGAGTAAAACGGCTAAGGCATGTAGCCAAGGCGAGCGTTTACCTTTCACAACGAGGCGAGGATAGGTTTGGTGATTAAATTTCCATCAAGTCTACTCTGCAATTTTTAGCGAGGAATTCATGTTGTGGTTCTGGATATATGTCGGGTTGGGCATTTGCATTGCATTCATTTGTATCACGCACTTGCATAATTGTTCTTATATATATGCTTACCCTGCCGTAAATGTCAAATTTATTTATCGCTTTGGCCTTAAATTGTATTGGGTGTTATACGATATGTATTGTAGAATATTTTGTTGTGAGCTTGTTAAAAGATTTAGGAAATTTGCTTTTGGACTTCGGCTCATAGCATTCGTGCCACAAGTAAAGAAGAAGAACATTTTGAGGAGGGTGTGTTCGTAAGGGAAGAAGATTTTGAGGAATAGGATGAGTGGTAGGAGCTCGCCATTCCCAACAACGCCGTTTGAAGACGTTGAACTTTCTTTCTTTTTGATTTTTTATTCACTTTCCATGGGCATATTGTAACTTTCGTTAAATTCTTTGGATGACTGTAATCGTTAAATATTTTGAATAAGTTCTGAACCTTTAATGATGTAGTATTTATCATATTTAATTATGAATGCATGGCTAGAATATCACCATTAATTATAGTTACGTATGTCCCGACGTGCCTGTAAGACGGGGCACACACAAAGGCTATAGAGCTAAAGAACCGTTGGAACTGGTTCACTCTGATGTGTGTGGTCCTATGACTATTTGGGCTAGAGGTGGCTTTGAGTACTTCATCAGTTTCATTGACGACTACTCAATGTATGGATACATTTACCTGATGCACCGTAAGTCTGAATGCTTTGACAAATTCAAAGAATTTAAGGCGGAGGCGAAGAAGCATCTGGGTAAAAGTATCAAATCACTATGATACGACCACGGTGGCGAGTACCTCTTTGGAGAGTTTGGGGACTACTTGTGGTCAGAAGGAAATATATTCCAGTTGACAGCATCGGGCACTCTGCAGCAGAATAGTGTAGCAGAAAGAAGGAATAAGACTCTTATAGAGATGGTAAGGTCAATGATGAGTTATTCAAATTTACCCAATTTGTTTTAGGGACTTGCATTAGAGGCAGCAGTTTATATTCTGAACTTGGTACCTTCTAAGTAGTACCTTTTACTCCCACAGAATTGTGGACTAAGCGCAAGCCTAGTCTGAGACATATTCGGATTTGGGGGTGTTCAACACATGTGCTAAATGGGAACGTAGGTAAGTTGGAACCAAAGACAGAAGTCTGTTTCTTTGTCGGGTATCCTAAGGAAATGAATGGTGGTTTATTTTATAATCCTAAGGAACAAAAGGTCATTGTTAGCACCAATGCCCGATTTATGGAAGAGAATTATATTATGGACCACAGGCCCAAAAATAAAATTATTCTGGAAGAATTGAGAAAAAATACCAGTAGAATGGAAGAAGAACCACAAGTCACTGATATTCCATTGCCTCGTCATAGTGGGAGGATTATCGGGATAGGTTCAAATCCTGAACAAGATTAGGGTGCTACCATTAACATGCTAGACGAGCATGTGGGTAATGGTGCATAGGGTTCAGATGTTTCACATCGCATTACTGATAGTACACAGACGCAGGTAGTGCCTCATTGTAGTGGGAAGGTTGTTCATTAACCCGATCGGTATATGTTCTTGGGAGAGTCTTTTAACAGGATCCTGGTAGAACTGGATACCGAACACTTTAACTACAACAAAGCACTCCAAGATAAAAATACAGATCTTTGACAAAAGGCTATGAATTCAGAGATGAAATCTATATATTCTAATCAAGTCTAGGAATTTGTAAAACCACCTGAAGGGATAAAATCCATCGGATGCAAGTAGATCTACAAGAGGAAGAGAAGAGCAGACGGGAATGTAGAAACCTTCAAAGCTAAGCTTTTTGCAAATGGGTTTACTTAGAAAAAGAGATCGATTATGAGAAAACCTTTTCGCCGGTACCTATGCTTAAGTCTATTCAGATTCCCTTATCCATTGTGGCTCATTTTGATTACGAAATTTAACAAATGGATGTCAAGACAGCTTTCCTTAATGAAAGTCTTAATGAATGTATCTTTATGGTACAACCAGATGGTTTCATAACAAAGGGCCAAAGCACATGTTGTGCAGGCTTAAGAGATTATGGACTTAAGAAGGAATCGAGATCTTAGAATACATGGTTTGATCAAGCCATAAAGTCTTGTGGCTTTTATTAAAGTCCAGATGAGTCATTGTGTACAAGAAGCGTGATAGCCTTTCTAGTATTTTATGTAGATGATATCTTCCTCATCGAAAATGATGTGGGGGTGTTATCTTCGGAATAAGTATGGTTATCTAGACAGTTCGATATGAAGGACTTGGAAGAAGCCAATCACATCCTTGGATCCAGCTTTTACGAGATCAGAAATAAAAGATGTTGGGCTTATCACAAGAAAAGTATATCGATGACATCCTTGCTTGTTTTAGCATGCAGAATTCCAAGAAAGGGTTTCTTCCTTTTAGGCATGGAATCACTCTATCTAAGGATTAGTGTCCTAAGACACCTGATGAGATAGAGAAGATGAAGGTGGTTCCTTATGCTTTGGCAGTAGGAAGCCTAATGTATGCTATGCTTTGTACTAGACCCGACATCTGCTTTGATGTTGGCATTGTTAGCAGATATAGTCTAACCCAGGGCAAGGGCATTGTACTGCGGTAAAAAATATAATCAAGTACCTAAAATGGACTAAGAATTATATGTTGGTTTACTAGAAAAATAATCTAGTACATTCGGGATACACAGACTTGAACTTTCAGTTAGACAAAGATTTCTGTAAGACTGCCTCAAGATATGTATTTACCATGGGAGGTGGAGCTATAAATTTGAGGAGTATTAAGTAGTCTTGCATTGCTGATTTCACTTTGGAGGCCGAGTAAGTGGCAGCTTCTGAAGTAGCCAAGGAGGCCGTTTTGCTCAGAAACTTTTTGTTGGATCTAGATGTGGTGCCTTCAGTTCAGTCGGCTATTAAAATTTATTGTGGCAATAGCGGAACGGTTGCAAACTCAAAGGTGCCAAGAGTCTACAAGAAAATAAAGCACATTGAGCGTAAATATCACTTGATACGAGAAATTGTACAGAGGGGTGATGCTGCTGTAACCAAGATTGCATCAGGCGATATCCTTGCAGATCTTTTTACAAAGAGCCTATTGGCTAAGACTTTTGATAGTCATGTAGAGAGTTTGGGAGTAAAATGTATGGCAGTATCGTTTTGAGTATAAGTGGGAGATTGTCAGTGTTGTATACTAAAAATCATAGATTTTGTTGGTTTTAATGCTTTATTTTATTCTTTAATAAAATTATTTTTTCATTTTATAAGAATCTTAATGAGCAATGTATGCAATATCATTTCTTTAATGTTATGCATGGATGTCATTTATTCTGTACAATATTTAATCTGGTGTGTAGAGTACGGCTTGCACACAGAAGACCATATTATAGGTTCTTGCAGAATATAAGTTTTCGTTCACAGTTTAGATAAAATTAGACAAACCACTGGTACGATTGTAGTACACAGAGTTTTAGTAGGACTGTCTTGATTACAGGAAACAGATAATAGCGTCGTCTATTGTTCCAACTCGCTGTGGTAGTACACTTTGTGTGTATTGAACGGGACCACATTGAGGTAATTAGTTTTATACTAACTATATAAATTAATTTCACCCTAAGATTATTATGAGTGCTTATTCTCTTAATTTCGAAATAATTATTATTTACATATGTTTAATATTCATTATTTTGATTCATTAGATGGTGCGATCTTTTATGAGTCAATAGTCCCTGTGAGTTAGATATTAGTATTAAATATATGGTAATATTAATTATTGACAGAATTCACGTTCCCATTATTCGAGATTGACGATACCCCTTTAAGGAAGCTTTTAAGTTTTTACCAGGCTAAACCCTGCAGATGAATTTAATTATTTGGTCGTCAAATAAGTTAAGCGGAAGGGCTTAAAAGAATTTTAAGAAGTTAATTAAATTATATTGTCAGTAGTTAAAATTAATTGGTGGGTATCGATAATTTTAACGTGGGGAGATGAGTTAAGCATTTAATAACAAGAGCTCGAATAATCGATTTTGAGAATGTGGCTGAGAGTGCAATTACAATTCTTTGTTACAATTCTTCAGTGGCATGAATTGTAATTTTTATTTTTATAAAACTGTTTCAGGGGCAGGCAGGTTTTCATAATTACATTAGAAGTCCATGTCATATTTACTCCATAGGACCCTACTGTAGCCCTATATATATGCGGTTATGCTAGCCTTAGCCCACATGACATTCATTATTGAATTAGGGTTTTCACGTAAATCCTAGGTGGCTAGATTAGCTGGTTGACGATCACGATAGATCGTAGCGCACCCTACATTCGTGGCTCACATCCGGGAATACAGTAGAAGGCATGATCGGGGCTTCTCGAAGGATTCACATTCGTGGTTGTTATAGTAACCAAAAACATTCTACCAGATTTCGAAAGGTATAATCCCAAATCTAATTTTCGGAGTACGGGTTTTATTTTGATCATTTGACATTAAAAAGTTTTAAATTGGTGCCTATTTCGGCGTTTACCCACCCAGTATTTTTGTTATCGAAAAAATCGTATTCAACTCAATGATCTTGGTAGTTTTCCTCCAACAAAAAGAACAAAGGATTATATGTTGGTTTACCAAGCAGATAGTCTAGTACCTTTGGGGACACAGACTCGGACTTCTAATTAGAGAAAGATTTTCGTAAGTCTAGCTTAGGATTTGTGTTTACCTTGGGAGGTGGAGCTATAAATTGGAGGAGTATCAAGCAGTCCTACATTGCTGATTCCACCATGGAGGCCGACTACGTGGAAACTTCTGAAGCAGTCAAGGAGGCCATTTTGCTCAAGAACTTCCTGTTGGATCTAGATGTGATGCCTTCAATTTAGTCGGCTATTACACTTTATTGTGACAATAGCAAAGCGGTTGCAAACTTGAAGGAGCCAAGAGTTTACAAGAAAAAGAAAGCACATTGAGCGTAAGTATCACCTGATACGAGAAATTGTACAGAGGAGTGATGTTGCTGTGAGTAAGATTATATCAGGGGACAACCTTACAGATTCTTTTACAAAGAACTTACCGGCTAAGACTTTTGATAGTTATATAGAGTGCATGGGAGTCAGATGTATGGCAGCATGATTTTGAGAATAAGTAGGAGATTGTAAGGGTTGTATACTAGAAATCATGAATTTTACTTGGTTTTAGTATTTAATTTTATTTTAATAAAATTATTTTTTTATTTTACGAGAATCTTAATGAGCAATGAATGCAATACCATTTCTTTAAATGGTATGCATGGATGTCCTTTATTCTGTACAGTATTTAATCTAGTAAGTAGAGTACGGCTTGCACACAGAAGACCAAATTATAGTTTCTTGCAAAATATAAGTTTTTTTGTTCATAGTTTTGATGGAATTGGACAAACTATCGGTACGACTGTAACACGGAGTTTTAGTAGGCCTGTCTTGGCTACGGGGAACTGATAATAACGTCGTCTATTGTTCCGACTCGCTATGCTAGTACACTTTGTGTGTATTGAACAGAACCACATTGGGATAATTACATTTATACAAACTATATAAATTAATTCACATCCCAATGTTATTGTGAGTGCTTATGCTCTTAATCCCGAAATAATTATTATTTGCGTATATTTAATATTCTTTATTTTGATTCATTAGAGGGTGTGATCTTTTATGGGTCAATAGTTCCAGTAAGTTGGATAGAGGTATTAATTATATGGTGAAGGTTAATTATTGACGGAATTCACGTTCCGATTATTCGGGGTTGTCGATACCCCCTTAAGGAAGTTTATATGTTTTGATCGGGCCAAACCCTACAAGTAGATTTTATTGTCCAACAGTCAAATAAGATAAGCGAAAGGAATTAAGGAATTGTAAAGATGCCGATTAAATTAAATTGTCAGTAATTAAGTTTTATTAGCTGGTGTCTGAAATCTTATGGTGGGGAGATGAGTTAAGCATTTAATAACAGGAGTTCAATGGAAATTGGTCTTGAGATGATGGCTAGAAGTGCAGTTATAGTTTTTTAGTGGTATGAACTGTAATTTAGTATTTTATGAAAATTGCAAAAACTGTTGCAAGATTTTCATAATTACAGAAATCGCTGAGAAGTTTGCATATTTGCTGAAACCGCTAGAAGGGTATTTGTGTTACACTAGAAGTTTGTCATAATTACTCCACAGGTCCCTACTGTAGCCTATAATATGCGGGTAGACTGAACCAAATTCATAAGTTGTCTTTCAAGACTAAGGTTGTCCAGGTTCTGCCGGTACCAGTTCTCGAAGGATCGTAACCCACACTACGTTCGAGAATCGCATCGGAAATACAGTAAAAAGTATGTTCGGAGCTTCAACTTGGAGAATCAAAGTTCGTAGTTGAAGAATCGACCAAAAGGTATTTATCTAAATTAACTATGGTGGTACGGATTTTTATTTTGATCGTTCGATATCAAAAATTTTTTATCTAGAGCCTATTTCGGCGATTACCAGTCTAATTTTTATTTTTCAAAAAATCGTATACAAATCAATGATCTTTGCTGTTTGCCTCTAATAGAGATAGCAGTTTATATTCTGAACTTGGTACCTTCTACTCCCACAGAATTAGGGGTGTCCAGCATATGTGCTGAAAAAGAACACGGATAAGTTGGGACCGAGAATGAAAGTCTGCTTCTTTGTTGGATATCCCTGGGGAACGAATGGTGGTTTATTTTATAATCCTAAGGATCAGAAAGTCACTGTCAGTGCCAATACCCAATTCTTGAAAGAGGATTATGTAATGTACCACATGTTAGGGTTGGTATACTGAAAATCATATTTTTAGTATTTAATTTTATTTTAATAAAATTAATTTTCTATTTTATGAGAATCATTATAAGCAATGTATGTGTATTATTTCTCTAATATTATACATAGATGTCTATTATTCTGTATAGTATTTAATCTGGTGTGTAAAGTATGGCTTATACACAGAAGATCAGATTTTAGGTTTTTGCTGAATATAAATTTTATGTTCACTGTTTAGATGGAAATGGACATACTATCGGTATGACTGTAATATAGAGCTTTAGTAAGCCTATCTTGGTTACGGGAAACATATAATAGCGTCGTCTATTATTCTGACTTTCTGTGCTAGTATACTTTGTGTATATTGAATGGAATATTTGGGATAATTAATTTTATACTGACTATATAAGTTAATTCACACACCAAGGTTATTACAAATAGTGCTTATCCTCTTAATTCTAAAATAATTATTGATTTACATATTTTTAATATTCGTTATTTTGATTCATTAAAGGGTGCGATCTTATATGGGTCTATATTTTCGGTGAGTTGGATAGTGGTATTATTTATATGGTGAATATTAATTATTGACAGAATTTAAGTTTCAAAAGATCAGGATTGACGATACCCTCTTAAGGAAACTTATAAATTTTGACCGGGTCAAACCCTGCACGTGAATTTATTATCCGGTAGTCAAATAAGTTAAGCAGAAGGGTTTAAGGAGTATCAAGATGCCGATTAAATTATATTGTCAGTAATTAAATTTAATTGGCGGGTATCGCGAATCTTAACGTGGGGAGAAATGGTAAGTATTTAATAACTAGAGCTCAATGCTATGTGGTCCTGAGATTATGGGTAAGAGTGCAATTATAGTTCTTTAGTGGTGTGAACTATAATTCAGTGTTTTATAAAAATTATAGAAGCCGCTACTAATTTTTCATAATTGCAGATACAGCTATGAGGTTTGCTTAATTGCTAAAACCTCTGATACGTGTTTGTATTCCACTGGAAGTCTTACTCATAATTACTCCCAGGTCTCTACTGTAGCCCTATAAATATGCGGGTAGGCTAAATTAGTTTCATAACTTGTCTTTTAAGATTAAAGTTGTCTAGGTTCTACCGATACGCATTCTTGATAGATTGTAGTACACTCTACATTCAAGAATCGCATAACGGAATACAGTAGAAGATCTGGCAGGAGTTTCAACTCGGATTCAAATCGTAGTTGAAGATTCGACCGGAAAAAAAGTAATTTTCTAAATTAACTTTGGGTGCACAGGTTTCATTTTGATCGTTTGTCATCAAAATTTTTATCTGGAGCCCGTTTTGGCGTTTGCCCGTCCAGTTAATTTTTTACGTTAATCGTTTGCAAAAACAACGATCTTGAAAGTCTTGCCTCCAACACCACATGCCTAAGAGTAGAAATGTTTTGGAACAGCTGAGAGGAAATACCAGTTGTATGGTAAAAGCACCACAAAAAAGTGTCATCGATATCCTATTACCTTGTCATAGTGGGAGGATTATCGGGACACGTGCGAATCCTGAACCAGATCAGGGTTCTACCATTAACATGCCGGTTTCATAACCAGAAGAGCATGTGGATGATGGTCTACAGAGTTCAGAATCAACGCACCGTGTCACTACTAGTACACAGATACAGGAAGTGCCTTGTTGTAGTGGGAGGGTTGTTCATCAACCCGATTGGTATATATTTTTGGCAGAGTCTTTTGACGAGATCCTGAAAGAACTAGATACTGAACCCTATAACTATAATGAAACACTCCAAGATAAAGTGCAAATTTATGAAAAAGGGTTATAAATTCAGAGATGGAGTCTCTGTACTCTAATCAGGTCTGGGAACTTGTTGAGCCACCCGAAGGGATAAAACTCATCGGATGCAAGTGGATCTACAAGAGAAAGAGAAGAGAAAATAAGAAGGTTGAAACCTAGGCTTGTTGCAAAAGGGTTTACTTAAGAAGAAGTAATCAGTTATGATGAGACGCTTTCGTCGGTAGCCATGCTTAAGTCTGTTTGAATTCTCTTATCCATTGCGGCTTATTTCAATTATGAAATTTGAGAAATGGGCATCAAGATAGCTTTTCTTAAAGGAAGTTTTGATGAGTGTATCTACATGGTACAATCAGGCGATTTCATAGTAAAGGGTGAGGAGCATATGTTGTGGAAGCTTAAGAGATCAATTTATGGACTAAAGTATGTATTTAGGTCTTGAAATACTCGGTTTGATCAGGCCATTAAGTCTTATGATTTTGATAAAAGTTCTGTCGAGTCCTATGTGTACAAGAAGCGTGATGGAAGCGTGGCGGTGTTTTTAGTACTTTACGTGGATGAAATCTTGCTCATCAGAAATGATGTGGGGTTATTATCTTTAGTGAATGTATGGTTATCCAGCCAGTTTGATATGAAAGACTTCGGAGAAGCCAGTCACATCCTCGGATCAAGCTTGTGCGAGATAAAAAATAGAGGATGTTGGGATTATCATAAGCTACTTATATCGATACCATCCTTACACATTTTAGCATGTAAGACTCTAAGAATGGGTTTCTTCTTTTCAAGCATGGAATTACTCTATCCAATGATCAGTGTCCTAAGACAGCTATTGAGATATAGAAGATGAAGGTGGGTTTTTTTTTATGCTTTTGACAGTAGGAAGCCTCATGTATATGCTATGTTTTGTACTAGACCTGGCATCTGTTTTTCCATTGGCATGGTTAGCAGATATCAGTCTAATCCAGGGCAGAAATATTGGACAATGGTAAAACATATAATCAAGTACCTAAAAAGGACTAAAGATTATATGTTGATGTACCAGGTAGATGGTCTAATACTTTTGGGATATACTGACTCGAATTTTCCGTCAAATAAGGATTCTCAAAAGTATATCTCGAGATATGTGTTTATGTAAATTGAGCGTAAATATCACCTAATACGAGAGATTGTATAGAGGGGTGATGTTGCTGTGACCAAGATTGTATCAGGAGATAACCTTACAGATCCTTTTACAAAGAGTTTACAGGCTAAAACTTTTGATAGTCATGTGAAGGGCATGAGAGTCAGATATATGACAGCATAATTTTGAGTATAAGTGGGAGATTGTTAGAATTGTATACTAAAAATTATAATTTTAGTTTTAGTATTTAATTATATTTTTTAATAAAATTAATTTTTTCATTTTAAGATAATCTTAATGAGCAATGCATGGGTTTTATTATTTATTTAATATTATGTATGAGTGTCTTTTATTCTATATAGTATTTAATCTGGTATGTAGAGTTCGACTTACATATAGAAGACCAGATTATCGATTTTCGTAGAATCTAAGTTTTTGGTTCACAGTTTAGATAGAATTGGACGCATCATCGGTACAGCTGTACCACAATATTTTAGTAGATTTGTTTTAATTACGGAGAACGGTAATTATTTTGACAATTGTTCCGACTTATTGTGGTAGTACACTTTGTCTGTACTGAACATGACCGAGTTGGGGTAATTAATTTTATACTAATTTTATAAATTAATTTACACTCCATGATTATTATGAGTGCTTATACTTTTAATCCCAAAATAATTATTATTTACATATATTTAATATTCGTTATTTTAATTTATTAGAGGGTGCGATCCTGTATGGGTTTATAATCCCGGTGAGTTGAATAACGATATTAATTATATGGTGGATATTAATTATTAATGAAATTTGCGTTCTGAAAAATTGGAATTGATGATATCCCCTAAGAAAGCTTATAAATTTTAACAGAGCCAAACTTTGTAGGTAGATTTTATAATCCGACAATCAAATAAGTTAAGTGGAAGGACTTAAAGAATTTTCGAAGAAGGTGATTAAATATAATTGTCAGTAATTTAATTTAATTGGTAGGTATCTGTAATCTTAACGTGGGGAGAATAAATAAGCATTTAATAACAAAAGGTCGAATACTACGATTTTAAGAATAAGGTTGGGAGTGCAATTATAATTCTTTAGTGGAATGAATTATAATTTATATTTTTATGAAATTACTTCTAGGTTGACGTAGGATTTCATAATTGCATTAGAAGCCCATGTCTTATTTATTCCACAGGTCCATGTTGTAGCCTATTTATATGCTGTTATAAAACCTAGCCGCCATATATTTCATATAACATTTTAGGATTTTCACGTCTTGCAAATCCAAAGAACAGACGACTAGATAGGTTTTAAAAAACACAATAGATCAAAGTCAACTCTTTGTTCGTGTTTAGCATTCGGGAATACAGTAGAAGGCTTGTGTCGGAGATTTGACTAGAAGTCAAAAACAGCGGCAGATCATGGACTAGAAATTGTTGCAGCAACCGAAATCATCGAGCAACATTACAAGCAAGGCTTGATTAGGCATCAAGTATTAATATCTGATAGTTAGTTGGCTAATTGTTAGTTAGTTATAGAAGTTCTGATAGCTATATTCTTAGTATAAATGGTAGTGAATGATGTAACTAATCACTCAATGAAGATACTTTTAATTTCTGTAACTTCTTCCACATTTCCTTGAGTTCATTCACATGATATCAGAGCAGAGAGCTCCAACGAGCATATGCATCGCTGCAAGTTCCTCTTCATCATCCAATTTCTCAACCTTGGTTTCAAATCTAAATTCTCTAGTTGCAACAAAGCTAGATGCTTCAAAGTTTATCATTTGGAAACATCAAGTTCAGAATTTTCTTCAAGCAACAGGATTCATTGAATATGTTAATGGATCGTATCAATGTCTTTTTGCGAAAATCAAAAATCTAAATAATGAAGGCATTAACAATCCAGATTATATTCAGTGGTTAGTTACAGATACACATTTACTTAGTTGCATTACTGCAACCTTGTCTCCTTCAAACTTCTCGTCTGTTCTTCATTTGAAACACAATCATGAAGTTTGGCCTGTAATCAAAAACAAGTTT
This sequence comes from Heliamphora pulchella, assembly GCA_032270985.1. NCBI lineage: Eukaryota > Viridiplantae > Streptophyta > Magnoliopsida > Ericales > Sarraceniaceae > Heliamphora > Heliamphora pulchella. The sequence continues at coordinate 43,791 of JAULJZ010207011.1, forward strand.
ACCTCTCTTTTAATTTCTCATGTCCTTCAACTTAAAAATAAACTTCAAAACATCACTAAGAAGTTCGAAATAGTCGAAGATTACCTTAAACAAATCAAAACCATTTCAAATCAGTTAGTTATATCTAGATCTCCAGTTGGAGACATGGATCTCGTTCTCCTTCCACTGAATGGCTTGCCAAAGGAGTATGATTCTTTCAAAACAAGTATTCGAACAGGATCTGAATCTATTTCAATGGAAGTATTCTCCTCCTTATTACGTGCAGAAGCAATACATGTTGAGACAAAGTGAAAGTTACCTAAACTACCTATTGCATATGCTATGTCTTCCTCTTCCAACTCAAAGACACAAACACAGTCTCAAAATTCTTATATGGATCGATCTTCCTCAAATCAAAATGGAGGAAGACCTTATTTAAAAAATAATAGAGGTCGGTCAAGTGATTTTCGAAGAAGAAGAAATAGAGGATTTACACAACAATTTTGACAGAATTTCAAAAATTCTCCAAGACTCAACTATGGGATCCAATGCCAAATATGTGGAAGGTTTAACCATAGTCCTATGGATTATCGATTTCGCATGGATCCAACTTATCAGTCTCATCAACCAAATAATGCTTTTATTACTTCATCAACTTCTCCGTAGTCGACCAATTGGTATATTGATTATGCTGCCACAGAACATATGACCAATGACTTGAGCAATTTAAACCTCTATCAACCCTATCATGAATCAGACAAGGTTATGGTTGGTAATGGATCTTCATTGAGTATTCATCACTTTGTATTCTTCTTACTCCTAAAAGTTATCTAAATCTAACTAGAATTCTTCATGTCCCTGATATTTCGTCAAATCTTTTATCTTTTCAAAAACATGCTGCTGACAACCATTGCACCATCACGTTTGATGACAATTCCTTTGTAATTTAGGACAAGAGATCCAAGGAAATCTTGTGTAAAGGTTGACATCTCAATGGTTTCTACCAATTTTCTCCTTCAACCTCAAATGCACTCTTGATAAATAGCAATAAAACCACTGCTACTGCATTTCAAAGTGCTGCAGCTTGTAAGCCTATTGCCCCCACACAAACCTTCACTCCTCATTCTACTGCTGCTACTTCATCTCATTGGCACAAAAGATTAGGTCATCCATCTTCACAAAAGTTCAAAGTTCTTGCTCAAATTCTCAAATAAAGACCATCATACAACTTGCTCTCACTATTGTGTGTCAAAAAGTCACAAAACTTCACTTTCCAAATCAAATGTATATGTTAATAAACCTTTAGACCTTGTTCATACAGTCGTTTGGGGCCCATTTTCAAAGTTTGCTGCTGGTTTTAGATATTTTGTTCTATTTGTTGATCATTTCAGTAAGTTCAGGACATTTCCTATGTACTACAAAAGTGAGACTTTTAACTAATTCATTGAATTCAAGGCATATGCTAAAAACCAGTTCAACACCTCATTGAAAGTTTTACACAGTGGTGGTGGAGGGGAGTTTGTTAATTCCAAATTTGATAATCCCCTCAAATCACAAGGTATTGTTCATCAACGAAGTTGTCCTCATACTCCATCTCAAAATGGAGTAGCCGAGAGGAAACATCAACATATAATTGAAACGGTAATTGATCTTTTAGATCACTCATCTCTTCCTCTTTTCTATTGGTTTGAAGTTGTAGCAACAGTCACCTTCTTAATTAACAGGCTTCGTAGTTCTCAATTGGGTAATCTTACACCATATGAGAAATTATTTCATTCTCTTCCTACTGTAAATTTCTTAAGGTTTTTGGATGCCGATGTTACCCATGGTTGAAACCATACACTTCTCACAAGCTTCAACCTAAATCCATTCCTTGTGTATTCATTGGGCTACCATTAAAGGATATAGGTGCCTTGATCCCCTCACTGGAAAGATATACATACATATATATATATATATATATATATATATATATTCAGACATGTCCTTTTTAATGAGACCCTGACCCGTTTTCTTTTTTCGGCGTTTTTGGACGCGCGTTACGTGTTTTCTTTCGAGCATGTTTTTACTGCTTTTGATGCATGATCGGGCTTAGATATGCATGCGAGGTAGGTTCCTGGGGCCGTGGGCCGTTGTGGCATGAATCTCAAAAATTTTAAAAAATATATATTTTAGAGACTTAGAAATATCTGGAGTTAGATATTTTCATAAAGATATTTTCTAAAACTTAACTCCTAAGTTTTTCATTTTTTTCTCTGCCTTCTCTCTAAGTTCTCGAGGGCCAGGGGCTCGGTTTTCAACGATCCAACAGCGGATCTTTGGTATTGGCGTCGTGGGCTACGCAACCATCCGATCAGAATTTGATTCTGGCGAAGCTCGATTTTGCATGTGGTTCGAGGCGTCGAGTTTTGAACTCACCGAGGTAGGATTCTAGACCTGTATGTTGTATAAGGGTGCTATGGGTAATCAGGTGTCTTTTTATTGGTTAAATTGTTGTAGATCTGAGTTTATGTTCAGTTGGATTTTTAGGTTTAAAACCTTGTTTTCGGCGATTTCTATGGATGGAATCGGATGTTGAGAGTTTCTTTTGAGGTCATAATGTTAGGCATAGGCTTGTGTTTGTTTGAGGGTGTTAAAAAGAGAGTTTCGAGGCTTCGATCTGAGGTTTGGAGGGCTGACCCGTAGCTTGAAAAATGGTTTCCTGGCTGGTTCAGTCGACTGACCTTTGAGTTTAGTCGACTGGACCTTGAGGGTCAGTTGACTGGACAGTGCTTCTGGGCTTTTTGGCCATTTCTAGTGGGTTTTTCAGTCGACTGGGGGTTGGGTCCAGTCGATTGAATTATGGGCTGTCTGTTGGTGGTTTGGTGGTTGGGTTTTGGCTTTCGATTGGTGTCCTACGGTATTCAATTGATTGATTTATAGGAATTGTTCAATTCAAATACATGTGGAGTCCTTTGGGTGTCGTGTTGGTGATTGGCCTTCCTTTAGTGGTTCTTAGTCAATGGAATTATGAGGTTCTGTTGATTGAAATCATGGAGAGGGGAGTTAGTTGTTCCTCGGTTTGGTTGGTCGTGTGGTGGCTTCGGGGGTCGTGTAGTGGCCCGGGTGTTTTTGTGATGCCGTCCTCGGGTGTGACGTGCATGGTTAGTTCAGGGTTTGTGGAACGGTTGCGTGAGTGCTGGTTATGTGCGCAACGTGTGGGTTCGTGGTTTTGTTTAAGGTAGGGTTCTGGTGAGAATCGGTGTGTGAGAGGTTTCAGGTGTTGGCCTTTGGGTCAGATGTTAGTTGTCCCCGTGTGTTGACGGGTCCCAGTTTGTGGACCGGTTGTTTGGGTATCGAATGACGGGTATGTGGCTTGTGATGTCAAGTCAGATTATATGGCTAAGTGCATTTATAACTATTTTTTATGTAAGTGGATTACATGGCATGATATCTCATGTGTATCATGGTTGCTTGCTGTAGAACTCAGAGTTTTATTAGGCATGGATGTGATGGATCTGCGGGGAACATGCATGTGGTGTATGTTGTATATTATATGCATTTAAATCCTAATTAGGTTATGCATAGGAATGTTCGGTGTTATCCCGTAGTTTCGGTGTTATCCCGTAGTATACAGTAGTATCCTGTGGTATGCGGTCTTATCCCGTGGCATGGGGTATTATCCCGTGGTATGCAGTCTTATCCCGTGGTTTAATCCGTGGTCGACGGTCCTATCCCGTGGATTACGGTAAGGTTTACGATTTTATCCCGTGGTTAGGTTTGCGGTTTTACCCCGTGGTTGGTCTCTGGTTTTATCCCATAGTATTCGGTTTTGTCCCGGGAATGTATGTTTATGTAAGGATCTCTATATCAGTGTTAGGACTGTGGTTGCGGCATGTGAGGGCCGGTTGTATGTATCATAGATTGCATGTATTGCATTATGGGACGGATAGACCAATTTTCAAATTATTTTTAAGAGTCGTGTGAATCGTGATCTAAAAACTATTTTCTAACTGTTTTCAGGCTCCTGTGAGTGAGTCAAACATGGTTGTATCCTTGCTTTTCCATTTGCATGTGAAAATTGTTTTCAAGAATTGAAAGAGAGTTTAAACCTGCATTTCGGTTTCCTAGCATGTTTTGTTTATACTGCATGCTTGTCTAGTTTTTGCTGTGTTTTGGCTCACAGTGTGGGATAAAATATTTTCAGGTATCGATCGCGTAGGGTGATCTGGAGGTTGCTGAGGTGGCGAAAGATCTGTAGTCTTCCTTTTTGTCTTTTGTTACATGTATGTCGTAACATGTTATTTTCTGGCGTTGGAGCCGTGTAATATATGCCGTCGGGTGTTTATATACAATGCAAGTATGTTTTATTTTTAAGAGTGTATTCTCGATCGGGTATTATGTTCAGTTGTTTGTGGGTGTTTCACGTGGCCTGGAGTTTGGGCGTGATAACTTAGTATCCGAGCTCTGGGTTCAAATACCTATAAGCCGTGGGAAGAGATTACATCACCGTGTGAGGTTGATTGCATGTACTTGACTGCTTGTGTTTAGATGTTTTGATAACATGGATGTGATAGTATGCGGGTCATACATGAATGATGGGTATATGTAGGCTTGGGGGTTGAATCTTAGGAGTGATAGTCCTGGCTTTGGGCATTTGGATTTACAAACTTGGGAGCCAAGTTAGAAATGCATTTACCTGGCGCGATTTCTATCAGGGAATCTAAGTAAGTTGTCCAGATTGACGTGTCATTCTTGTTTATTCTTCTCAGTATGTGTGGTTGTCTACCATGAACCTATGTGGCTATGTGTTAGCATGCTTATGTGATTAAGCATTGATGTTCATGCTGTGTGCTGCATCTTATATGTTGTTTTGCCTTCACATAGACGCGATGCCGGCCAGGAGAGGGCGAGGTCGTGCTATTGGCCAAGGGGATACTCCTATCCCTGATGCTGGGGATGCTAATGCTCCCCAAGGACCTATTGACATGGTAGAGTTATTGTGTGCGCTGGTGGGTTTCATCGGCCAGCTGGTTGAGACCTCTAGAGGTGAGGCAGTTAGGGAGAGGGTGCCTGAGGCGAGGGCTACTGTGGCAATGCTAGAGTTTAGGCGCATGGATCCACCTACCTTTGCTGGAGAGCCTGACCCTATTGTAGCGACGGAGTGGTTGGAGTTGACGACGCGGATCCTTGATACACTGCAGATTGTGGAGGATGAGTTGCGGGTTTCTTTTGCCACCTTTCAGCGGAGGGATGCTGCTCACGCTTGGTGGAAACATGCCAGGACTATTGCAGTAGTTACTTGGATAGCTTTTACGGGAGTATTTCTGGAGAAATACTTCCCAGCTTCGAGGATAGATTTGTACAGGGAGGAGTTCTACACTCTTACCTAGGGGTGATGGACGCCATGCAGTATGAGTCCAGGTTCATGTGCTTGTCCCGGTTTGCACCTGAGTTAGTAAGCACAGACGAGCTACGTTCTATGAGGTTTGACCGGCGTCTGAGACCGGCGATTAAAGAGAGTGTGGTAGCGATGGGGATTCGCATGTTCACGGAGCTGGTAGAGGCAGCAGCGAGGGTGGAGAACACCATGATTGAGATCTGAGCTTCTAGGGAGGCTAGGATATCGTAGGGTGGAGTAGAGGCGCAGACAGCTAGGCGTTCTAGTAAGAGGCAGAGGTCCTCTGGTCCCAGTTTTCATCCATCTAGATCACAGCACTTCTTTGCACCATCACCATCAGTGGCTTCGTCAGGGAGGCCAGATCAGAGGGAGGTTAGATGTTTTCGATGTGGACAACCAGGGCATCGTGTACCAGATTGCCCGCAGCCGAGGCAGTCTTGGGACCAATAGTTAAGGCAGGCTCAAAGCTCCATGCAGGACCAGTCGCAGGGGATGGAGTTGCCCGTTTATTACAGATGTGGTCAGACTGGACACATCCGCAAGACTTGTCCCCAGAGGAAGGATGCGCCGAGCATGGCTGGTATGCTAGATGGTTCGTATGTGTGGGACTGACAGCAACGTCTAACAGTTTAGACTTCCTGTGCGACGACAGGTGGGCGTACATCAGTTTAGTTGGTGCGGCAGCTGACGGCGCCGAGTTATGGTGGCCAGGACAGAGTGGGGTTACCCCGAGTGTATTCCCTTGCAGCTCGCAGTTCATCTAGTGTACTGGTCGTGCCGGAGGATGCTGATAGGCCTTCAACGAGCAGAGGTACTTTCTGAGTATGCAGGCTTTGGGCCAGTTTCCTTGTTGCTTCAGTTTGGGGTTGGTTATGGATCCTGTCGATGGTGTGCTGTGTGGAGGGAGCGGTTGATGATGATGTGAGGTTGGGATGGGTTGTAGATCCCGAGTCTTTGAGATAGTTGGCAACTGTCTAGGATGCCTGACCTTATTTGACTATATCCTAGGAATGGTTTGACTGACCTTCTCGTGTGCCTATGCCGATTTCAATCGACGGTTGTTCTTTGACCTTATGTTGAATTTCAGGGGCAAAATTCCTTTAAGGGGTAGAGTTGTGAGACCCTGACCCATTTTTCTTTTTCGGCGTTTCCTGACGCGCGTTACGTGTTTTCTTTTTAGGATGGTTTTACTGCTTTTGGTGCATGATCGGGCTTAGATATGCATGCGGGGTAGGTTCCCGGGGCCGTGGGCCGTTGTGACACGAATCTTGAAAATTTTCAAAAAAAAATATTTTGGAGACCTATAAATATCTGGAGTTAGATATTTTCATAAAGATATTTTCTAAAACTTAACTCCTAAGTTTCCATTTTTTCTCTCTGCCTTCTCTCTAAGTTGTCGAGGGCCCGGGGCTCGATTTTCAACGATCCAACGGCGCATCCTTGGTATTGGCGTCGTGGGCTACACAACCATCTGGTCAAAATTTGATTTCGACGAAGCTCGATTTTGCACGTGGTTCGAGACGTAGAGTTTTGAATTCACCGAGATAGGATTCTAGACCTGCATGTTGTATAAGGGTTCTATTGGTAATCGGGTGTCTTTTACCGGTAAGATTGGTGTAGATCTGAGTTTATGTTCAGTTGGATTTTTGGGCTTAAAATCTTGTTTTTGGCGATTTCTGTGGATGGAATCGGGTGTTGAGAGTTTCTTTTAAGGTCTTAATGTTAGGCCTAGTCTTGTGTTTGTTTGAGGGTGTTAAAAAGAGAGTTTCGAGGCTTCAATCTGAGGTTTGGAGGGCTGACCCATAGCTTGAAAAACGGTTTCCTGGCTGGTTCAGTCGACTGACCTTTGAGTTCAGTCGACTGGACCTCGAGGGTCAGTCGACTGGACAGTGCTTCTGGGCTTTTTGGCCGTTTCCAGTGGATTTTTCAGTCGACTGGGGGTTGGGTCTAGTCGACTAAATTCTGGGCTATCTGTTGGTGGTTTGGTGGTTGAATTTTGGTTTCCGATTGCCATCCTATGGTATTCAATTGATTGATTTATGGGAATTGGTCAATTCAAATACTTGTGGAGTACTTTGGGTGTCGTGTTGGTGATTGGCCTTCCTCTAGTGGTTCTTAGTAAATGAAATTATGGTGTTCTGTTGATTGAAATCATGGAGAGGGGAGTTAGTTGTTCGTCGGTTTGGTTGGTCGTGTGGTGGCTTCGGGGGTCGTGTAGTGGCCCGGGTGTTTTTGTGATGCCGTCCTCGGGTGTGATGTGCATGGTTGGTTCAGGGTTTGTGGCACGGTTGCGTGAGTGCTGGTTATGTGCGCGACGTGTGGGTTCGTGGTTTAGTTTAAGGTGGGATTCTAGTGAGAATCAGTGTGTGAGAGGTTTCAGGTGTTGGCCTTCGGGTCAGATGTTGGTTATCCCCGTGTGTGGACGGGTCCCAATTTGTGGACCGATTGTTCGGGTATTGAATGACGGGTGTTGACTTGTGATGTCTAGTCAGATTATATGGCTAAGTGCATTTATAACTGTTTATTTATGTAAGTAGATTACATGGCATGATATCTCATGTGTATCGTGGTTGCATGCTGTAGAACTCAGAGTTTTATTAGGCATGGATGTGATGGATCTGTGGGGAACATGCATGTGGTGTGTGTGGTATGTTATATGAATTTAAATCCTGATTAGGTTATGCATAGGAATGTTCGGTGTTATCGCGTAGTTTTGGTGTTATCCCGTAGTATACAGTATTATCCTATGGTATGCGGTCTTATCCCGTGGCATGCGATTTTATCCCGTGGTATGCGGTCTTATCCTGTGTTTTAATCCGTGGTCGGCGGTCCTATTCTGTGGCTTACGGTAAGGTTTACAATTTTGTCCTGTGGTTAGGTTTGTGGTTTTACCCCGTGCTTGGTCTATGGTCTTATCCCATATTATACGATTTTATCCCCGGAATGTAAGTTTATGTAAGGATCTCTATATCAGTGTTAGGACTGTGGTTGCGGCGTGTGAGGGCCGGTTGTATGTTTCAAAGATTGCATGTATTTCATTATGGGACGGATAGACCAGTTTTCAAATTGTTTTCAAGAGTCGTGTGAATCGCGATCTAAAAACTATTTTCTAACTATTTTCAGGCTCCTGTGAGTGAGTCAAACATGGTTGTATCCTCGCTTTTTCGTTTGCATGTGAAAATTGTTTTCAAGGCTTGAAAGAGAGTTTAAACCTGCATTTCGATTTCCTAGCATGTTTTGTTTATACTGCATGCTTGTCTAGTTTCTGCTGAGCTTTGGCTCACGGTGTGGGTTAAAATATTTTCAGGTACCGATCGCGTAGGGTGATCTGGAGGTTGCTGAGGTAGCGAAAGATCTGTAGTCTTCTTTTTTGTCTTTTATTACATGTATGTTGTAACATGTTATTTTCTGGCGTTGGAGCCGTGTAATATATGCTACCGGGCGTTTATATACAATGCATGTATGTTTTATTTTTGAAAGTGTATTCTCGATTGGGTATCATGTTCAGTTTTTTGTGGGTGTTTCACATGGCCTGGAGTTTGGGGCGTGACAACTTGGTATCAGAGCTCTGGATTCGAATACCTATGAGCTGTGGGAAGAGATTGCATCACCGTGTGAGGTTGATTGCGTGTGCTTGACTTCTTGTGTTTAGATGTTTTGATAACATGGACGTGATAGTATGCGGGTCATACGTGAATGATGTGTATATGTGGGCATGGCGGTTGAATCTTAGGAGTGATAGTCCTGCCTTTGGGCATTTGGATTTACAAACTTGGGAGCCAAGTTAGAAATGCGTTTAGCTGACGTGATTTCTATCAGAGAATCTGAGTAAGTTGTCCAGATTGACGTGTCATTCTTGTTGATTCTCCTCGGTATGTGTGGTTGTCTAGCATGAACCTATGCGGCTATGTGTTAGCATGCTTATGTGAATAAGCATTTATGTTCATGCTGTGTGCTGCATCTTATATGTTGTTTTGCCTTCATATAGACGCGATGCCGGCGAGGAGAGGCGAGGGCGTGGTCGAGACCGTGGCCGTACTATTGGCCAAGGAGATACTCCTATCCCTGATGCTGGGGATGCTAATGCTCCCCAAGGACCTGTTGACATGGTAGAGTTGTTGCGTGCGCTGGTGGGTTCCATCGGCCCGTTGGTTGAGACCTCTAGAGGTGAGGCAGTTAGGGAGAGGGTGCCTGAGGCGAGGGCTACTGTGGCAATGCGGGAGTTTAAGCGCATGGATCCGCCTACCTTTGCTGGAGAGCCTAACCCTATTGTAGCGACGGAGTGGTTGGAGTTGACGATGCGGATCCTTGACACACTGCAGATTGTGGAGGATGAGTTGCGGGTTTCTTTTGCCACCTTTCAGCTGAGGGGTGCTGCTCACGCTTGGTGGAAATATGCCAGGACTATTGCAGTAGTTACTTGGGCAGCTTTTACGGGAGTGTTTCTGGTGAAATACTTCCCAACTTCGAGGATAGATTTGTACAGGGAGGAGTTCTACACTCTTACCTAGGGGGCGATGGACGCCATGCAGTATGAGTCCAGGTTCACGTGCTTGTCCCGGTTAGCACCTGAGTTAGTAAACACAGACGAGCTACGTTCTATGAGGTTTGAGCGGCGTCTGAGACCGGCGATTAGAGGGCGTGTGGTAGCGATGGGGATTCGCGTGTTCACGAAGCTGGTAGAGGCAGCAGCGTGGGTGGAGAACACCATGAATGAGATCTGAGCTTCTAGGGAGGCTAGGATACCGTAGGGTGGAGTAGAGGCGCAGACAGCTGGGCGTTCTAGCAAGAGGCAGAGGTCTTCTGGTCCCAGTTTTCATCCATCTGGATCACAGCACTTCTCTGCACCATCATCATCAGTGGCTTCGTCAGGGAGGCCAGAGCAGAGGGAGGTCAGATGTTTTTGATGGGGACAGCCAGAGCATCGTGTACCAGATTGCCCGCAGCCGAGGCAGTCTCGGGACCAATAGTTGAGGCAGGCTCAGAGCTCCATGCAGGACCATTCGCAGGGGATGGAGTTTCCTGTTTGTTACAGATGTGGTCAGACTGGACACATCCGCAAGACTTGTCCCCAGAGGAAGGACGCGCCGAGCATGGCTGGTATGCCAGCTGGTTCGTATGTGTGGGACTGACAGCCGCATCTAGCAGTTCAGACTTCCCGAGCGACGACAGGTGGGGGTACATCAGTTTAGTCGGTGCGGCAGCTGAAGCGCCGAGTTATGGCGGCCAAGACAGAGTGGGGTTGCCCCGAGTGTATTCTTTTGCTGCTGGCGGTTCATCTAGAGCACTGGTCGTGCCAGAGGATGCTGATATGCCTTCAACGAGCAGAGGTACTTTGTGAGTATGTAGGCTTTAGGCCAGTTTCCTTGTTGCATCAGTTTGGGGTTGGTTATGGATCCCATGGATGGTGTGCTATGTGGAGGCAGAGGTTGATGATGATGTGAGGTTGGGATGAGTTGTAGATCCCGAGTCTTTGAGATAGTTGGCCACTGTCTAGGATGCTTGACCTTATTTGACTATATCCTAGGAATGGTTTGACTGACATCTCGTGTGCCTATGTCAGTTTCAATCGATGGTTGGTCTTTGACCTTATGTTGAATTTCAGGGGCGAAATTCCTTTAAGGGGGGTAGAGTTGTGAGACCCTGACCCGTTTTCTTTTTTCGGCGTTTTTAGACGCGCGTTACGTGTTTTCTTTTTAGCATGGTTTTACTGCTTTTGATGCATGATCGGGCTTAGATATGCATGCGGGGTAAGTTCCCAGGGCCGTGGGCCATTGTGACACGAATCTTGAAAATTTTTGAGAAAAGATATTTTGGAGACCTATAAATATCTGGAGTTAGGTATTTTCATAAAGATATTTTCTAAAACTTAACTCCTAAGTTTCTAGTTTTTCTCTCTGCCTTCTCTCTAAGTGCTCGAGGGCCCAAGGCTCGATTTTCAACGATCCAACAGCGCATCCTTGGTATTGGCGTCGTGGGCTACGCAACTATCTGGTCAGAATTTGATTTCGACGAAGCTCAATTTTGCACGTGGTTCGAGACATCAAGTTTTGAACTCACTGAGGTAGGATTCTAGACCTGTATGTTGTATAAGGCTTCTATAGGTAATCGGGTGTCTTTTTACCGGTTAGATTGTTGTAAATCTGAGTTTATGTTCAGTTGGATTTTTGGGTTTAAAACCTTGTTTTCAACGATTTCTGTGGATGGAATCGGGTGTTGAGAGTTTCTTTTGAGGTCTTAATGTTAGGCCTAGTCTTGTGTTTGTTTGAGGGTGCTAAAAAGAGAGTTTCGAGGCTTCGATCTGAGGTTTGGATGGCTGACCCGTAGCATGAAAAACGATTTCTAGGCTGGTTCAGTCGACTGACTTTTGAGTTCAGTCGACTGGATTAGTGTTCTTGAGGTTCAGTTGACTAGACCTCGAGGGTCAGTCGACTGGACAGTGTTTCTGGGCTTTTTGGCCGTTTCTAGTGGGTTTAAAGTCAACTGGGGGTTGGGTCCAGTCGACTGAATTCTGGGCTGTCTGTTGGTGGTTTGGTGGTTGAATTTTGGTTTTTGATTGGCGTCCTATGGTATTCAATTGATTGATTTATGAGAATTGATCAATTCAAATACTTGTGGAGTCCTTTGGGTGTCGTGTTGGTGATTGGCCTTCTTTTAGTGGTTCTTAGTCAATGGAATTATGGGGTTCTATTGATTGAAATCATGGAGAGGGGAATTAGTTGTTCGTCGGCTTGGTTGGTCGTGTGGTGGCTTCGGAGGTCGTGTAGTGGCCCGGATGTTTTTGTGATGCCTTCCTCGGGTGTGACGTGCATGGTTGGTTCAGGGTTTGTGGCACGGTTGCTTGAGTGCCGGTTATATGTGCGACATGTGGGTTTGTGGTTTGGTTTAAGGTGGGGTTCTAGTGAGAATCGATCTGTGAGAGGTTTTAGGTGTTAGCCTTCGGGTCAGATGTTGGTTGTCCCCGTGTGTGGACGGGTCCCGGTATGTGGACTGGTTTTTCGGGTATCGAATGACGGGTATGTAGCTTGTGATGTCTAGTCAAGTTATATAACTAAGTGCATTTATAACTATTTATTTATGTAAGTGGATTACATGGCATGATATCTCATGTGTATCATGGTTGCATGCTGTAGAACTCAGAGTTTTATTAGGCATGGATGTGATGGATCTGTGGGGCACATGTATGTGGTGTATGTGGTATGTTATATGTATTTAAATCCTGATTAGGTTATGCATAGGAATGTTCGGTGTTATCCCGTAGTTTCGGTGTTATCCCGTAGTATACAGTATTATCCTGTGGCATGCGGTCTTATCCCGTGGCATGCTGTTTTATCCCGTGGTATGTGGTCTTATCCCGTGGTTTAATCCGTGGTTGGCGGTCCTATCCTGTGGCTTACGGTAAGGTTTACGATTTTATCCCGTGGTTAGGTTTGCGATTTTACCCCGTGGTTGGTCTATTGTTTTATCCCATAGTATACGATTTTATCCCGGGAATATATGTTTATGTAAGGATCTCTATATCAGCGTTAGGACTGTGGTTACGGCGTGTGAGGGCCGGTTGTATGTATCATAGATTGCATGTATTGCATTATGGGACGGATAGACCAATTTTTAAATTATTTTTAAGAGTCGTGTGAATCGCGATCTAAAAACTGCTTTCCAACTATTTTCAGGCTCCTGTGAGTGAGTCAAACATGGTTGTATTCTCATTTTTCCGTTTGCATGTGAAAATTGTTTTCAAGGCTTGAAAGAGAGTCTAAACCTGCATTTCGATTTCCTAGCATGTTTTGTTTATACTGCATGCTTGTTTAGTTTCTGCTGAGCTTTGGCTCATGGTGTGGGATAAAATGTTTTCAGGTACCGATCGCGTAGGGTGATCTGGATGTTGCTGAGGTGGCGGAAGATCTGTAGTCTTCCTTTTTGTCTTTTGTTACATGTATGTTGTAACATGTTATTTTCTGGCATTGGAGCTGTGTAATATATGCCATCATGCATTTATATACAATGCATGTATGTTTTATTTTTGAGAGTGTATTCTCGATTGGGTATCATGTTCGGTTGTTTATGGGTGTTTCACGTGGCCCGGAGTTTGAGGCGTGACAGTAAATCACTGTCTCAATTAACTTCAGCTACTGCACCCAACTCCACCTACCAATCAGTCTAGCGTCCCAACCACTTCTTCCAATTTTTCACCTGCTTCTTATGAGACCCGATTCGTTTTAATTTTGTAATATTTACATACGATGTGTTGCGTATTGCTTTTAGTAGTTACAAAAAGGCGTGTTTCTATTTTTTTTATGTATGTGTTAGCTTAGATATGCATGTTAGTTTCAATTCCGATCCTATTTGGGTGTTAAGGCATAAAGTTTAAACTTTTTGGGTAGGACCACTCGATCGGTCCTTAAATCACTCGAGCGGTCTGTTGCACGTGGGTTATATAAGTGGCAACAAGTGGCTAGGGATTTTGAACCAAAACTTCTCCTACAAGCTTTTTTTTTCTCTCTTGGAAGAAACACCAAAATCCTAGCCTTCTCTGTACCTTTTTACTTGCTTTGGGCTTAGTTTTTGGCATCGTGGTGAGACTGCTACCTTTGCTGACAGCCCTTTACTTCTTCAGGTAAACTCAAACCTTTCTCTTCACCTAGCTCTCTGTTATACTGTGAAGCTTTTCTCTCACTGTTCTAACTTTTGCTGCAGATCTGACTGATGGAGAAGGTAAATCTTGTGCAAAAACCCCTACTGACAGACACAGTGCTGCACCTTTCCTTTACCGCCCCCGTTATCAGATATGTGACACTAAGGCAGCTTGGTTACAGTATCTTTCTTTTTTGACCGGTCCAGATATTACCTGGCGATGCCCTTGGTGGCAGATTCTTGCTATGACTTTGACTACTATGGACCACCTTGGTGTCCTGCTGGTCGGCCTACATCAGACTACCTTCTATTACCCCCATCGGTTCATGCTGCAGTTTGGTCACAATCAGATCATATTTCCTAGTATTTGAGGCCGTCTGTTCTCATCCATACTACGGGCCCCGTTTCTATCATCATATCAGGATGCCTGGCCATCTTGCTAATTGATGGAGATGCATGAGTTGCAGTGTTCTGATCTTTTCGCTGAATACAAGACATGGCTGATGCAGGATTGGGAGAAGAAAGATAAAGAAGAAGAAAAAAAAGCAGCAAAAAGAAGGAGAACTTGAGGCCTCTTGCTTTGTTTCGAAAATTTCATAGCTTTCTTTTTTATTTTGTTTGTAGAGTTTGGGACTTTCCTGCCCTTCCTTTTATTCAAAAACTTTGTAATTTTGATGAAAGTAATGAAAATCTCCCACTGTAAATTTAAGACGGTTTAAATTTTTCCAAAATTTTAATGACTTTATAATCAAAATTCAAAAATTAATTTGCATTAGTCTTACTTAGATTCAAAGATGGTTAAAAACAAAGAATGTGGCCGGACTTCTTAAAAGAAGCTGCCTACGTATCCCAAAAGATGGAATCAGGCCTTAACGTAGTTTGGGCTCGGTTTTCACTTGGGTATTGACACTCTCCTTTTGTAGTGCCCTAACTTTTGTCAAAGTCGCCCTTTTGGGTTTTCGGCCTTGCAGGCTGCTCTAACTTTTGCCTGAGTTGCCTTTTCAATTTTTAACTCTGCGAGATTCTATTTTATTTTTATTTTTACCTCAAGGATAGTACTTTTTGAGCTGATCGAGATTAACTGGAGTGGAGAATACATTGCCATCCAGATCCATAATGATGATTGCACCACCTGTCATGATGGTTTTGATGAGAAATGGTCCGAACTAGTTTGGCTTGAACTTGCCCCTCGGGTCGAAGATGGGAGCCCTGACTTCCTTAAGAACTAAATCCCCTTCTCTGAGATTCCGAGTCTTGACTTTTTTATTGATTGCCCGAGCTATCCTCCTTTGATAACCCTGTACATGAAACAGAGCCTGCAACCTTCTTTCATCAAACAAGAGCAACTCTTCCATTCGGTTCCTCTGCCATTCTGCTTCTGGAATACTGGCCTCAGCTATTACTCTCAGTGAGGGTATTTCCAGTTCAATGGGAAGCACGGCTTCCATCCCGTACACTAAATAGTATGGCGTAGTTCCGGTTGAAGTTCTGATCGACGTTCGGTATCCCCATAGTGCAAATGGTAGATGTTCCGGCCAATCTTTATGTGAGTTGATTATTTTTTGCAAAATTTTCTTAATATTCTTGTTTGCTGCTTCGACTGCTCCATTGGTCTGCGACCGATATGGTGAGGACTTATGAGCCACTATTCGGTATTCCTCAAAAAGATCCAAGACCTCACCTTTGAAATGTGAGCCATTATCCGAGATGACCTCATGGGGAAGTCCGTACCAGCAAATGATATTTTGCTTGATGAACTTAGCAACATGGGAGGCTTTCAATACCGAGTAAGAAGCTGCTTCCACCCACTTGGTGAAATAGTCGATGGCCACCAAGATAAACTCATGTCCATTGGATGCCTTCGGTGTTACTCTACCAATCACGTCGATGTCCCATACTGAGAATGGCCATGGTGACGTTAGGTTGTATAGCTGAGACGGGGGAACGTGCATAAGGTTTGCGTGAATCTGGCATTTGTGGCACCTCCGCACGAACTTTATACAATCTGTCTCCATTGCCATCCAAAAGTATCCTTGTCGTCAGATCTTCTTGGCTAACATATTTCCACTCATGTGTGGCCCACAGACTCCTGCGTGTATTTCTTTCATCAGTTCTTAGCCCTTTTTCATGTTTACACATAGCTTATTGACCCCAGAATGTCCTCATTTATATAATCTGCCACCGCAAATGACAAGTTGTGAAGATAGTCTTCGTATTGCCCTTTTGTCCTTCTTGCTGGCAGACTTAGGATACTCTCCCTTCTATATGAAGTTCTGAATGCCAAAATACCATGGAAGATCGTCAGTGCTATCCTCAATTGCGGCAGTCATTTCAAATGCTGGCCTTCTTTTTTGTTCAATTATCAAGGGCCTCATTCGGACTCTGGGCGGTTTGTTAATCATGGATGCTTGGGTAGCCAGTGCATCGGCAAAATTATTCTGTAATCGTGGCACATGGGTAAAGATTATTGATTCAAAGCACGTTATCAGCCTCTCTAGCTCTTGATGGTAGAGAATCAATGTTATGTCCCTGACCTTCCATTCTCCTTTAGCTTTTGAAACCACTAGTGCTGAGTCTCCGATGACTTCCAGCTTCCTTACCCCTAGTTCTAAGGCTGCCTCCAATCCAATTAAACATGCTTTATACTCAGGCTGATTGTTGGTGACTTCAAAATTGAGCTTCAATGATAAGGGGACATGCAATTCATCGGGGGTGATAAGGAGGAGTCCTATTCCGTAGCCATATTGATTGGATGCGCCATCAAAATATAGAGTCCATTTGTCATCCCCAACTTTCATTAGCTGATCGTCAGGAAACTGGAATTCTGTGTCTTTGCCTCCTTCAACTAGTTGGTCGGCCAGGAATTCTGCCACTGCTCTGCCCTTGACTGACTTTCGGGTGACATACTGAAGATCAAATTCAGATAACAACAGCAACCATCGAGCCAACCTTCCTGTTAGTGCTGCCTTTTCAAATAAGTATTTCATTGGATCCATCTGGGAGATGATATTTACTGTGAAAGACAGCATGTAATGTCTCAGTTTTTGGGAAGCCCACACCAAGGCCCAACATGTCTTTTCCAGCGGCGTATATCGTATTTCTGACCCGGTCATCTTCTTGCTTAAATAGTAGACAGTCTTTTCGATTCCAGTTTCTCCTTCTTGTGCCAGCATACATCCCATAGCTGAGTCAGTCACTGATAAGTAGAGGATCAGTGGCCTATCAGGTTCGAAAAGAGCTAGAGCAGGTGAATTTTATAGGTACTGTCGTACGGCATCAAAGGCGTCTTGACATTTCTGATCCCATTCGAATTTGACCCCTTTCTTCAGTAGACAGAAGAGCGGCTCGCAAGTTGTTATCAATTTTGCGATGAATCGGTTGATAAATTGTATCTTACCCAGAAAACCCCTAACTTCTCACTGTGTCCTCGGAGGAGGCATTTCTAAAATTGCTTTAATCTTTGAAGGGCCGACTTCGATACCCTGTTCAGTGATCAAAAATCCAAGCATCTTTCCGGCAATAACTCCAAAGGCACAGTTCTATGGGTTGAGTCGCATCTTGTACTTCTGAATCCTTTTGAAGAATCTTCGTAGTGCTACAATGTGGCTATCCCGATCTTTTGACTTGACTATCATATCGTCCACGTACACCTCGATCTCTTTATGTATCATGTCATGCAGTAAAGTAGTGGCAGCCCTTTGATAGGTTGCCCTTGCATTTTTCAAGTCAAATGGCATTACATGATAACAATAGGTGCCCCAAGGCGTGGTGAATATTGTCTTTTCTCTGTCCTCAGGATCCATTAGAATTTGGTTATATCCGGAGAAACCATCCATAAATGACAACAAGGCGTGCCCCGCTGTACTATCTACCAAGACATCAATGTGTGGCAGTGGAAAATCATCTTTCGGGCTGGCCTTGTTGAGATATCAAAAATCCACGAAAACTCGAATACGACCATCCTTCTTTAAAACTTGCACGATGTTGGCTACCCATTTTGGATACTCAGTTACCATTAGGAATCCAGCGTTGATTTGTTTGGCGACCTCTTCTTCGATCTTCAGAGCCCATTCTGGCTGGATCCTTCTTAACTTCTGTTTGACCGATTTAGCATCAGGGTATAAGGGGATATGGTGTTGGATAATGTCAGGACCAATTTCGGGCATATCCTCATAGGACCATGCAAATACATCTTTGAATTCTTTTAATAATGTTATTAGTTGTTCTTATTCAACTGAGGATAAAGAAGAACCAATTTGAACATTTTGCGGGTTAGTTTCAAAATCACCAGAAGGCGTATGAAATAAATCAAACAAAGTAAAGTAACCAAAAATCTTATTCATTTCATTAAAAACAGAGGGGATTACAAACTCGATAGTAAAAGCTGGGAGAGGAGCACCAACAGATGTTCCCTCGATTACAGATTTTCACTCAAACTTGGACTCAGGAAAGACAACATGCGTATTATAAGACTTGAGGGTCCAGCTTTTCACTTCTTTTGCAGCCGCGTCGACGATAAGCTTGGTGCAATCTGCCGGTGCGCTGAAGCCCATCATGAAGCAGTCTGATTCAGTTATACGTAGTTGAGCCATCTTCTCGTTGAATAGCACTCCCAGGTCGGTACCGTTAAGTTTGTCGGCCCAATCTTCTTCCTGAACCTTCTTTTCTTCCTTCTCTCCTTTCACTATTTCGTCATCTTCTGTGTCAGACAGCTGGTGGTTGAAAAAGATCTCCAGCAGCTTTTGATTGGTTTCTTCATCAATCCATGGCTTTGAAAAACTGCAATATGGAAAATCTTCCCCTTCCTTGACGAAGTACCCATTGAGCGTCCCGGAATAATTGGCCTTTCGCCCCCTTCTATGCACTTCCAGATCTTCTTCCATTGGTTTATACCTGAGACCAAAACGGTGAGAAGTCGGCAATACTTGAATGGGTTCTGGGATACCTTGCTGTTTACGCCCTAATCCCGTGCCCGGGAAGAAGGACATTTTCCTCATCATTGTTATAGCCCGCGGGTTAACATACCTTTTTTCTTCATTCATCAGCATCTGAACAGCCTGTTCTTCATCAAATTAAAAACCACTTAGCAACACATCATCTTCACTATGCTGAACTTCCAACAGAGTTATACCCACTCCTCCTTTCGGAGGGTGAATGTTGTCTTCTTCGTGGATAGTCAAAACGGCCCCATTCTTTATCAATTTCAGTTTTTGGTGAAGGGTAGACAGTACCGCCTCAACATTTGGGTCATACAGCCATGGCCTGCCCAGCAGTAGATTGAAGGAGGCCGGCACGTCTAGCACGTGAAACTCAACTGACGTCTCCAGAGGTCCTACTGAAACAGCGAATGACACCATTCCTAGTACATCCCTTCTTGTGTTTTCATAGGCTCGCACCCCTTGATTGCAGGGAGTGAACTGGTCTGACCTCATCCCTAAGCAGACGGCCGTTCTTAATAGGCAAACCTTCAAGAAAGACACATTATCATTGAGGGTTACTAGGACCCATTTTTCTAGGCACTTGACGATGATGTGAAGCGACTTGTTGTGACTTTTGTCTTTCAGTGGGCAAATCCTTATCAGAAAAAGAAATGACTTTTGGTTCGACAGCTGGCAGAACAAGCCCAATGAGTTGCTCGGGAATTGCATCTATCCGGACACTAGCTTTGTTTAACACCCTCAAAATAGCTTACCTGTGCTTATACAAAGCCATCAATAAGCCCCAAATACTGATGTTGGCTTGTGTCTTTTTCAACTGTCTCAATACTGCATCATCCTCCTCCTCTTGCTCTGTCTCTTTCCCTTTTCCACTTGGCTGTCCCTTCTCTAAGCTGGCTTAAAATGTCGTCTGCTTCTAGTTAGGTGTTCTACGCCGTCTTCAGAATCCCATAACCCTAGCATCACATTATCAGTCTGTCTCACTTTCTTTACGTGCAACGGGCTTTTAAATGCCCACAAATTATTTAAGTCACTAACGGCTACCATTTCCCTTCTTTCCTCGTCATCTTCAATAGCCCATGTATTATCAATTTCCTCCCAGATGTCCTCTTCAATAAAATTCACTTGCTGTTCCTGAGCAGCCTAGAAATCAGTCCACTCTACTCCATCTAATTTCAACACGATTCTTTCTAGCCAGTAGGACTGCATTTCATTAACGTACACTTCCTCCTCACAAAGTTGGGGAAGGGTGATTCCACCAAGCACATGGCCAAACCCATAACTCCTCCTCTTGTTAGTAGATTTGGGTTATCGGTTGATACCATTCCCAAGCATTATCATTCCATTCTTCTATTCTGTCTTGACTGCCTCTAATCATCATGAATGAGCATGCTGTCTGATCCTTGATTATTGAAACATGAGGGCGTGGTAGGTGCGCTGAACGGATGTGCTGACTCGGGTCCTTCAATTTCCCCAAAGACATGTAATTTACCCTAGCTTGCCTGGCATGATTCGACAATGGGTTAATAGTGACATTTGATTTTGGGGTTACGAATGGTAGTAGGATCACCTTGTTGTCAATGAAATTTTGGATCTCGTGCTAGAGTCTCAGACACTTGTCAGTTAGGTGCCCGTGACCTTGGTGGAAGGCGCAGTATTGGAAAGCATTAAACCTTGGTGGTAGGGGGTCAGGAACAGGCATGGGGTCCAATGGCTTGATAAACCCCTTCTCGACGAGTCGACTCAAGGCGGTGGATAATGGAATGTTGAGGGGGGGTGAAGACCCTCCTCGACTTTTGTTGTTGTTGGCAATTATCTGATTGTTGGGCGTTATTAGACTACTGGGCGGAAGGAGATGGGTTCAGCATGTTTACCTCATTTAAGCGAGACACGAGGTTGGTTGCAGCGGATTGATTTTGGTTGGTTACGAGAAAAGCTTTTCTTGGTGGTTTCTGATTGGGTTCTATTTTTTCAATGTCACCAGATTGGATAGCGTCCTCAATTTGTACCCCAGTGTCGAACAACTGCTCAAAGGTGGAAAGCGACTGCGTGATGAGGTAGCACTTTAATGGAGACTGCAGATTCTTAACCACAATCCTCACCTGCTCTTTCTCAGTGGGCCTGTTTGTCATTTTGGCGGCTTTACCGCTCCATCGGGTCAGGAAGTCAACAAAAGACTCCTTGTTCTCCTGTCGAGTCATCTCAAGTTCTCGGGTAGTGACGTCCGGTTGGACATTATAGCTATACTGACTGATAAAAGCCGTTGTTATGTCTTCCCAACTTCTGGTTTTGGTTACATCAAGGGAGAGGAACAATTTTTGGGCTGCCCCAGAAAGAGACCGGTGAAAGAGCCAAGCCTTCAACTGGTCATCAATCCCCATTGGTGACGGGGTACCAACATACCTTCAGAGATGAATTCTAGGATATCCAGTTCTGTCAAATTTTTTCGTGTCCGGCATTTTAATCTTTTTCAGCAATTTAGCATCTGGGAATAAACATAATCTCCCCACATCTGACATGTATTCCTCAATCCCCTTGGCTTTTCTAAGGACCTTTTCCATCCTGTCGATCTTCTCAATCAGTGCAGATTCTTTAGACTACGCAGTGTTCTCTTCCTCAACTATCACCTGACGAGGGTTCCGTGGTGGTGGTGGAACAACTTGCGGTCCATCCGGGACCTAGTTGTCATCCCAAATGTTTTTGGCGTTCTCATTCGTGTCATTCGGTTATCCATTCGCAACAGGGATACTAGCCTGAATTACCCGGATCTGTGCCTGATATAGCACTTGAGGCTGGGTCTGTTGCTCTACAACTCTCTGTATATTAGTAATTGCCCTCATTAGGGCTGCCAGATTCACCTCGTTCTCTGCCATTTTAGCTCACTCAGTTGGCTGTTCTGACACCCTACAGAGTCTATCTGTCACTGATCTTTTCTAAACTCGTGTTAGTTGTGCTTTCCCGGTCCCAGTGGTAAAACCTTAGAGAAACCTGGATCCCAGAAGTAGAGTAACTAATATCAAACTCTTCCCAAGAAAACATTCTAATAACAAGTAAAAAATATCTCAGATACTCAAAATAGAAAATCATGACCAGATAAATATGGAGACCGAACGAATGCCCCTGCCGGGCTCATGCTGGCAGAATAACAGGATAACCAAAAAATTAGAAAGATGGTAAAGAAGGGGAATCAACTAAATTCTAGAGGGAAAGCTCATCTAAAACGGGAAAACGGACAGCACTTCGATAGGAAAACAGAGCTACCTTGACAGGACTAGTTCGACCTAAAAATTCTAAGAAAAAAAATAAGCAGTATGACGATAGGGAAATAACTCTCACGGGTATGATAAGGGTTCGAAAGAAATGAGCCTATGTCAAAAGGGGGGAACCAACGACCCGGGAAGATCCCGAAGGGGAAAGAAACCTCTTAAAAGTATTTAAAATGAAACACGAGCATGACCCCAGGAAGAAAACTATGGTAAAAAAAATCGAAAGTGGTGAAAAATAATACCCGGGTAAAAACCCGAAGGAAAAACAAGCCTAAGCAAAGAATAACAGAAAGCCCGGGTCGAACCCGAAAAAAGAACTAGCCCAAACTAGATCAAAACAATCCTAACAATATACAAACAAAACATACAATAAAGAAAAACACATAATCCTACTAGGGTTAGCAACACCTAATTGGGGGGTCTAAGTTCACTATATGCAAAAGGCCGATTTTGGTCAATCGAACAGGATACCTTCTGAATAGAGCCGGGTATATACCTCCCATGCCTGAAGTGGTGTAGGACATGGTCAAACGGTACGTCCAAACTCATTTACTGCACCTATGATAGCGTACAATCAGTAAGGGTTGTCCAACTTCCCAACAATCCCCGAAATGGATTAATGCTCAGGGCATCAGGTCGACCAGGCAGGGGGGTTTGAAGAACAATGCATATGCATGCGAAAGTGCAAATGAAAATTTTTATTAAGAACCAATGATGTTTTCAAGTCTAACCCTCTTATTTGATTTTATAAACCAGTCCCCAGCGGAGTCGCTAGAAAATACTGTGGTGTTAGGATTTGGGAGTCATTTTGAAAAATGTTCAAAAATAAGGAATTCAAAGAATGTTTAAAAAAATATTTTAACACCTTGAAAATAAAATTTTGAAAACCCCTTTTGTTGAAAAAAGAGTCGCCACTTGGCTTTTGAGAAAAACTAAGAAAAATAAAACGTTAACTAGAGAAAGAGGGTTCGGGAGCTAAGGTACAAATCGGAGAAGATGTTAGGCACCCCGTTTGCCCAACCATAAGGTTGGTCTCTACTAATCATCATTAGTTCTTTAATATGATTTCTCAAATGCATGCAAATAAAGAAATGGGAGTGAAGAGAGAACATTCAAAATCAAGTATAGAAAATACATAAAACATGTACATAACACTCCAAATTAAAATAAATTAAATGGTAAAATTTTATGTTCTATGGCATGCGATTTCTAATTAAAGGATACATGAAATATACCCACATACAATATTGTTCAAACAACCAAAACTAACATAATTTGGTTAAAAGAACAAACATGCAAGTTGCTAAAATTATCCAAGCATGGAATGCACAAAAATAGACTACATAATTTTAAAATAAAGTAATCAAACCTTAAACTAATATGTACAATATGCGTATTATCAAATTATCTAAAAGTGTGTAAAAATCTTATGTTAAAAAAAAAACTAACCAAAACAATAAAATCTAATAACAAATATTTTATGTATTAACAAGCAAATATTTGAAACAATAATTTGAAGAAGAAAGAAATAAAAGAAAACTTACAAGCAAAAATAAAATGTTAGAAAATGCTTGTTTAAACTACTAAAAGAAAATCTTATTGTTTACATTTTATACTTTTTGAACAAAACAAAAGAAAAGAAAAATAATATAAATAAAATAAACAAATGAGTTTTTAATTATTGTTAGAGGAGAAAATTACCATATTGACTTGAAAGATTAAAATAAAAAAATGAGAAGAACATTAACTAATATAAAATGTATTTTTATTTTTCTGTGCTTTTATAGTGGTTAATAAAAGAAAAGAAAAGAAAAATACTATAGAAGAAAAATTAAGTTGACAAAGGAAGATTTTAAAAGAATAAAAGAAGATTTAACATTTTATATTTTTAAAAGAGAAAATAAAAGAAAATAGAGGAAACTAAAAGAGATGAAAAGAAAAATAGAATTTTTCTTTAAAGAGAAAATTATGATATTTTTTGTTATTTTTGATTTAACAAAGTAAAAAAAGGAAGATAAAAGAAAATAAAATCATAAAAAATAAAAATAAATTTTTGTAAGAAAAATGAATATTAATATTACAAGAAAAAAATGCTAAATGAAATTTTATAAGGAAATTAAAACTAATACTAAAATAAAATAAAAGAAAAGAAAATACACTAATGAATGAAAGAGAATAAAAGCTAGAAAAAAGAAAAAAAAATAAAATTAAAAGAACATCTAAGCTAATATCAAAAGAAGATTTAGGTTGGTGTTAGAAAAAGAATATTAAATTAAAAGAAAAGAAAATGCTACTATTTAAATGAAAAATAAAATTAAAAACATAAAAAAAAGAGAAAATAAAAATGTTATAAAAAAAATTTAAAGCAAATAAATAAAGTACTAGAAAAATAAAAATTAAAGTAATGTTAGAAGAAAATAAACACTAAACTAGAAGAAAATAAAATAGAGCATTAAACTAATTAGTACAAGAAAATGAAATAAAATGCTATTGAAATGAAATTTAGACTAAAAGAAAATTAAATGCTAGAATATGAAATTAATCTAATAGGAATGAAAAAGAAAAGGAATAAAATATTAGAATTTAAATGGATATAATATTGACTATTACAACCATTTTTATATAAGTGCATTGGATTATAACAATTAACAACATTGATAAGTTTTAGTTGCCAAAAATATTAGTACTATTTAATGATTTAATAATTTATAATAAGTTTAAAATGTAAGTAAATAAACTAACAAAACAAGTAAACTACATAAGCTAAAACATGAAATAAAACATAAGTAAAACAAGAATGTAACTAGAACGAATACGTGAAAATTGACCCGATCACTCTAAAAGAGAGAAGATGGAGCTAGAAAGACCGGGGATCCAAGCAGAATACCTGGATTGCTAAGGAATCCTCAAGTTGGGGAATGTGGGTTGGCAATTTGATCCTCGGGCAATGATCCAAGCTAGGGTTTGGGACTATCGGAGGCTTGGATCTCGGTACTTCAGCAGGGCTTCGGCGTCGGGGCTCAAAATTGCTCGGCGACTCGGCAGAGCTTCTCTCACTAAACCTCTCTATATTTTTCTATCTTTGAAAACGTACCAAAGGTACGGTATTTATAGAATTTTTCAACCAATGAGACGCTGCCACATTCTAAGGCATGTTAGGCCATTTGGAGTTGGCGGTCGCCACAATGTGAGTTGGCAGTCGCCATGTTTAAAAAGGTTCCACAAGGTTCTATTGGTGGTCGCCACTTCTGGCAATGACTTGGGCAACAAGTTATCGATGATTTGGTACAACTTCATTGGTTTTGAAGGTTTTTGATGGTTTTT
>JAULJZ010207012.1:0-20289 GCA_032270985.1 Heliamphora pulchella
ATATGTTTTTCTTTGAAATATTGTTCAATAACAAATAATGGAGTATGATACAAACACTTATCTACCATAATGTTTTAATTAATTAATTAATTAAAATTAATTTTTAGTTTCATTATTATAATGGGATAGCTAATGTAAAAATGGTATAAATTTACTATTATCCCTTCGTAGTCCGCCATTTTTCCCGAACCCTACATAGACAGGAGTTTCGTATATCGAACTGCCTTTTTTTAATATTTCTTGTAATGAAGAAACATTAACAAGTTTTAGAAATTTTCTTTTATGCTATATCCGAAGCTTGAATTGAAGTATATAATAAGAAATAAATGAAGAAAAAAATAGGTAAAAATTATTATTTTTACCTATTATGGTCCGATATATACTTTGGTATTGTTTGGCAGCGGATTTAGACCAATATTTTGAATTGTACAAAATTAAATAATTAGTGTATTAATTTTTTTTCAAAATAATATGTACTAACTTGTACCAGTCAGTACCATATGGTATTCATAACTCTGTGTGTGATTGAATTTTTGATAAAAAGAAAGTATAAAAACAAAAGGTCATAAAAGGCCTACAAAAAAGCTGAGCCAAAGTAATCTTGCTTGATATGAATTGTGAAAAAACAATGTCATAGCAACTTATTAAAGTTTGGTATTGTTGTAGAGACGCAGAGATAGGATCAATCAGAAAATAAAAACTCTGCAGAAGCTTGTGCCAAATGCAAGTAAGGTAAGAATATCATTCCTTTTGTTTCAATTGCGACAACTCAAGTGAACGATTAATTCAATAACTTGAATTAAAATCATAATAACCAAGGTTAAAAATTTAAATTCAAATTATTAGTAGTATCATATTTATATTATAGATTGAATCCTCAATTAAGCTTTGGGCTTTTGGGATAGGATAAAAGCCCAAAGAAGAATCTAAGCCTAGCAGATAAGATACCCACAATGGACTCGACTGATAATTACAAGTAGTTTAGAATCGACGCCTAATACCAACAATAGCCAAGTTGAGATCAAGAGTTCGCTGAGATCATTAACATTAATGAAAAATGTGCGATCGAGTTCAAAAGCATTAATGAGAATAGTGTAGCTGACTTCAAGTGCAATAATGACAATTTGACTAATCTTATTAATTTTTGACATACTTACTATTAGTAATGATTTTTTTAAAAAAAAATTTAATCCGAACTAATATACAAAAAAAATTGTCTGGATATTTTTATTTTATCCCGAAGACACGAAGGCCTTTTGAATGAGCCCAAGAACTGCGGTTTCATATATTATTATTTTCTTTCCTAATTGTAATTTTTGCAGACAGATAAAGCTTCAATGCTTGATGAAGTAATCGAGTACCTGAAGCAACTCCAAGCGCAAGTCCAGTTCATGATGGCAAGAAGCATGCCCCAAATGGTGATGCCGCCGCTGGGAATGCAGCAGCAGCAGCAGCAGATTCAGATGTCACACCTGGCGCGCATGGGGATGGGCGTTGGGCTTGGGATGGGAATGGGGGTGCTCGACTTCACCGCCCTCGCCCGTGCTGCCGCCGCCGCCGCAGCAGCCTCCTCTGCCGCCTCTCATTCTCATCTCCCTCAGCTCCTCCACTCGTCGCCGCCTGTTGCCGCGGCGGCGGCGGCGACGACATTTGTTCCCCCTCCCTTTGTGGTGCCTCCCACTCCAGATGCAGCTCTCCCCAACGTTTCAATTCCCTTTAACTTTAATCCATACTGCACATTTCCAGGACAAGTAAGTAAAAAACCCATTCTTCAAGTGATAAGTTCAGGAACACCGAAGAGCATTTTCAACATGTTCTACATAATTTATTTAAGTGGTTTCTTAAAATAATTTTTAACTATTTTAAAGAGTTATTTTTTTTATTTGCAATTCTAATCATACTTGCTATTTAGGAAGTCATAATTGTTTCTAAAAAATTAATATATAACAATTCAAAATTTTTAATACTCATATTTTAACAGTCATATTATAACGGTTACTTTTTTTTTGAAAAAAATTTATTTTTTAAAAAAATTTAATATATAATAATTCAAAATTTTCAATGGTGATATTTTGACGGTCACATTGCTTCTTCATCAAGTATTTATATATTGTATTTTATAAATTAGCATTTTTATTAATAAGAGTAATTTTATTTGTTTCAAATAATACAATAGTAATATATAAAATTATAAAAAATAAAAATTTCATAATTTAAAAAAATTAAAACTTTTTAAAATTAATTTATATAAAAATATAATTTTATATTTTTATTTTGATTGCAGCCTATGAATATGGATCTCTACAACAAGATGGCAGTAATGTACCAGCAACAAGTCAGGAATCAGACAACACAACCAACAAGCAACCCTTTACTATCAAGCCAAGCCAAGTTCAAGGCGGATGACCAGACCTTACATTACTAAGCGGTTATTGTTGATTTTACTAATTGAGTTTTATAATTTACATTTTTCAATTTTTATTTTTTTAGTTATTTCTGTTAAGAATTTAATTTGTAATAAATAAATTAAAATTTTTTTATTTGTATGGAAATTGAGGTAGTATGTTGAATGTAAAAAATTAGATTTTGGAGGATCCTAGATTATGCGGGATTAGAATGTGATTATTGAGTTTTAACTGGTTAAGAAATTCTAAATTTTAGAAGTTCCTTATTTGGTTAGTCCTAATTGGATTAGAGTTCTTTGATCAAAATTTTATTCAAGCTGGAATACTAAAGTACAATATAAGAAACTGAAAGTACAAGCAAATAAAGCAAAATCATGCAAGCAGAACACAATCTGGCACATGACCGTTTGAGCGGTCCAAAGTCCGCTCGAGCAGTTCCCAAGCGGATTTAATTCGATTGAGATTCCAATTGTCTATTTTTGAGGCCTACATAAATAACTATAGGCCAGATACGAAATTAACTTCTAAATTCCATATCTCAAAGCTCCAAAATTAATCAGAAGCGTTTATCGTGCACCAACAAACGAAGATTGTTCGTGTTAAATCTTAGAAGGTGTTCTAAGTTTCGATGGAGGAACTTACCGGAGTGGCAGTTTCAAGAATTCGTTGCTACGATGATCAAGCGAAAAACGACGCACATGGGTTCTTCAAGATAACTTAAAGAGTTTAGATTGAGAATTTAATCAAAATCTATAAGTGTATGTCTTGTAACTGTACAATTGGTTAGTAATTAATTTACCTGAACTTGGATTAGTTCTGTAGTTTTATACATAAGTTAGATTTTTTACGTAAAAAATTACAAGTATCTTATTTTGTGGGATTAGTTTATTTTATTACTTGCGATTGATAGCCTAGACTAATAATAAATCAACGGCTGAATCAACGACTAACGTTATTTCTATTCCGCTGCACATAAAATAATTCAAATATTATTTTTTCAATTGATATCAGAGTAGGCTCACTCAATTTTTTGATTAAAAAAATTATAATATTTTTTTGTTAAAAAAATATATTGTTTTTTTTGTTAAAAAAATTAATTAAAATATTTTTTTGATTAAAAATATTTTTGAGTGAGATCTTGATAGCCACAAGCTATAGATTTATTTTTGAAAGAAAATATGACTATTAAATCGTCTATGTGTCTTAGTCCTATATTCGTGTATTCGGAAAATCAATCAAGTGATCGAAAAAATAATAAATCTGATCATGAACTTGAAGATTATGAGTCTCTTTAGCATGCATATGAAAAATTATACGAAGAAAGTTTTAAATTGACTAAAATAAATTTGAAATTGACTACACAAATAAAATTAGTTGAAAAAGAAAAAAATAATACAGGAATTGTCTAAAAATTTATCTGACGTTATTCAATTAAAAACTCATAATGTCATTTTAACCCAAAAAA
This sequence comes from Heliamphora pulchella, assembly GCA_032270985.1. NCBI lineage: Eukaryota > Viridiplantae > Streptophyta > Magnoliopsida > Ericales > Sarraceniaceae > Heliamphora > Heliamphora pulchella. Next base: position 3,871 of record JAULJZ010207012.1, read on the forward strand.
AATTAATTGTTGCTGAAAAAGAAAGAGACAACTTAATTGAATTATACAAAATTTATAACGACAAAATTGTTAATCTTAAAGAAAATTTGCATGAAAGTATTGAGTCAAAGAAGTTACTTGAGTTGTAAATTTGCAGAAAGATCTTGATATTTCTAATGCTACTCTCAAGAAATTTAATGCAGGTTTAAAAATTTTGAAAAATATTTTAAATATGTAAAAAGTGACGACTGATCGAGTTGGGCTTAGATAAACTTGTGAAGCATCATCTTCGAATTCCACAGGTAATATTAAATTTGTTAAATCAATTGTCTAACCAAAATCAATTCCAAAAAATTCAGGAAAAATTAATTTTGTGAAGGATGTGAATATTCCAAAAATTTTGTTCATATTAAGGATCAAATTTCGGGAATTTTTTTTCAAAAATATTCACCTAAGTCAAATAATGTTAAAAAATTTGTCTCTATTTGTAATCATTACGGAATATTGGAACACATTAGACCCAGTTGCAGAAAGCCGAAATCTCAAAATGTTGTTCATTAACAGTCGAGTGCTCAAGCGGTCCATTTTGACGCTCGAGTGGTCAATTGACAGAAAGCATTTTTTTGCTAGAAACCCAGTACCCTCCTAATATCTTTGCCTAAAACTCGAACTGTGTATGTTAGAAAGTGAGGCTTGATAGGTAATATAATTCAGAAAACCTCAAAAAATTGACTTGTTGACAAAACTTTTAGATGCACTCCAACTGAAATATGTGTTTTGGAATAATGTTTATTTATTTTTTCCTATAAAAAAAACAAGGAAAGAACAAAAGAACAAAAAAATGGGTTATATATATTTTTAAATATTTTTTTTGTTCTTTTGACTTTTAAAATATGAAAAATTCAATTAATTCAGAGTAAATCAATTTTTATGAAATAAATTAAAATAAAAATCTATCTTATTAGTTTGTGTCGGTAAGAAATTAAAAGAATTATAGTTTTGAACTTATATGATTATTTTTCAAATAAAAGATCTCCAAATTTGTGTTCAAACTTTTCTATAGAACTTTCTTGAATATCTTTTAAAGAGTACCTTTTGATTGACCATGGTAATAGGATTCTTATGTTGATATTGATGTCTACAATCACTCCCATCTAATTTATTTATCTATTGCTCATCTCTCAATAAAGAACATGCTAGCTATATAATACTTGAGAAAATGGTTACATATACGAACTTTACTTTTTCGTTTGTTTTAGTATGAAACAACACGTATATGCTATTGTTATATAATATTTTAAGAAATGGCTACCTGTACGAGCCTTACTTTTTTTTTTTGTTGAAAACAATTACACAATATATGCTCGATAGTCCAAAAAATGCATGTTTATTAACTTTCAACGAATATAATAAACTGAATTTACAGAAAAACAAAAATACAAAAATAATATGGAAAAAGAATACACAAACCGAGTCTTGTAAACGCAGTTTTCTTAAAAATGATTCACCGCCTAATAAGGGTGTTGTAGGTATCTTCACTGACGTCACTCTTCCAGGATAAAATGCTTGACCCCAACGTTGAAACACCTCCAAAGATCGGCTACTCGAACGTACCTTATCTGTCTTTCTCTCTCTCATAACTTGCAATTGTAATCTAGTCTCTTTCTTTTTCTTCTCTATTTTTTCTATTTACTCACCTCTTTTTCCCACACCTTTGTAGAATACCAGAAGAGGTCTTATATAGAACTTCTTTCATAGAGGGTTACAAAAAAAAATAATTAAGAAAATCAATTGCCAATTGAAAAGTATTGATTCTGGAATTTTATTACCAATCGAATTGCCAATTTAACTGCCAATTGAATTCATAAATCAATTTTAGAATAATGGCCAATTGAATTCAATATCTCTAACATTTTGTTCACATAGTGTGAAAGCAGCCGATGAAAGTGAAAAAAATATGAAAAAAAGAAAATAAAAAATAAAAATGGAACTTCTTTTTTCTGGGGGGGGGGGGGGTTGGGGAGTTTTCGTCTTTCTTCAACAGATATATATTGAAAATTTATTCAGTTTGAATTCAAAAGTGTAAAAAATTCTTAAAAATACTCAAAAATATTTCATGAAATATCGATCACATATAAAGATTGAACCTGAAATTTGAAGCAAAAATCGAGTACACTGTTGCCTAAATCTTTTTTATTTTCTTGTGACATTAACCTTAAGTTTGTTTTTGTTTTTGAAAATTTATAAATTTTTTATCTTCATTGAATAATTTATATTTTTTTGGTTTGTATGTCAAAAGAATTTATTTTATTATAATGTTGTTAAATTTTTAAAAATAAAAATAAATAAATAAATAAAAATAGAGCGCTTATATATAAACATTATTTTTCAAGAAAACCATTTTCATGAGATTTTTCTTTAGATATTTTGTGGTGTTTCTTAGCAGTACTTCTAGACCATACACAAAAAGGGGGAGATCTGTTTTAGTTTGGGACTCTCTGTTTTTCGAATAGCATTTGAATTTTGGTTTAAATTAAAATATATCTAATTTAAATTGATTTTCTAATGATTTCTATTAACTTGATCCTTTTGGATAAATGGTCAGATTTTTTTTTAGGAGATGAAGAATAAAGAAAAATGTGTTTGCTGGGAACAGGATTGCATGAAGAGTTTTTCTGAAAGACTACAGCTTGAAGATTATATAAGGTTAGGAGTTTTTGTGTTTACCTGGAATTGCCAAAAGAGAGATTGTTAAGAATTTAATTTGTAATAAATAAATTAAAGCTTTTCATATGTATGACAATTCAGGTAGTATGTTGAATATAAAACTTCTAGTTTAATTAGAAGTCTTGTGGTTAGATTAGGATAGAATTATTGAGTTTTAATTGGTTAAGGAATCTTAAATTTTGGAAGAACCTTATTTGGTGAGCCCTAGTTGGATTAGAGTTCTATGATTAGAATTTTATTCAAGCTGGAAGACGGAAGTATAATATAAGAAGCTGAAAGTACAAACCAATGAAGCAAGATCATGCAAGCAGAACACAATCTGGCACATGACTACTCGAGCGGTCCCAAGTGCGCTCGAACATACTCTAGGAAAATTTAATTAGATTAAAACTCCAATTGCCTAATTTTGAGGTCTATATAAAGGACTATAGGCCAAGTACGAAATTAACTTCTTAACTTCATATATCAGAGCTTCAAAATCAATCAAAAGCATTTTTCGTGCTCCAACATTCAAAAATTGTTCGTGTTAAATCTTAAACAGTATTATACGTTCTGACGGAGAATTTTACCGGAGTGACAGTTTTGAGAATTCGTTGCTGCGGTGATCAAGCGAGGATCGGCGCACGTAGATTCGACAAAATAGCTTAAGGTGTTCGAATTAAGGATTCAATCAAAATCTATAAGTGTGTGTCTTGTAACTGTTCAATTGGTTAGTGCTTAATTTTCTGAATTTAGTTTAGTCTCGTGGTTTTAAACCTAAGGTGGGTTTTTTACGTAAAAAATCGCAAGTGTTTTATTTTGTGAGATTGATTTATTTTATTTCTTGCGATTGATTGCCTAGACTAATAATAAATTAATAGCTGACATTATTCTCATTCCGCTGCATATAAAATAATTCAAATATTATTTTTTCAATTTCTAAAGCTGGAATGAATAGGATGTATATCCAATTCAAATGAATTGCCTAAAATAGCAGCTATTAAAATAACCATAGCCTTCACTTTAGTTCATAAAATTGGTTTTTTTTTTGTAAAAAAAAATTCTAATTTTAAAAAAAGTGACAAGTTCAAGGAATAGAGCAATTAATGAATCATGTTTTTAATATTATTAAGTGCTCTGTGGGATAGTTTTGGCTATGGTTATAAGGGTGCGTTTGGTCTAATTTAATTTCGTAGGTTTGTTGGGATCACATTCTTTCAAGACTCCCCTCCCATCAGAACTCTCAAGACTCAATTTTGTTGGTCTAAGGACTCACAACGATAATTTAAATTATTTATTTTGTACGTTTATTGAAAAGATTAATGTTATAAAAATTTAGGTTAATTGTATATCGATAAGTATATAATCAAATCGCATTTGACGTTATAAAATGGACGATTCTGATTTAAAATAAATTATTTAAGCTTAAACCATTCAATTTGTAAAATAAATTGTGATTTCTTCACATATATACTTAATGATATTTGATCAAATTAAATTATTACAAGAACAATATATTCAACATAACCTATGTATATGAGGCTAGGATAATCGTTGTGAATATATTCTGAACTCAAAAAATAAAATCTTGAGAGGACGTGATACCTAGACACAGCCAATGTACCTCTTTGTTCGAATTTATATCGAATTTGCAGTGCATATGATGTACCACAAGTTAAAAAAATGCAAGAAAATAGTTATATGTAGTTACTAATTTAAATTTATCTCCTTTTTATAACATAATCCTAAGAAAGTTGGGTTTACTTTAAAATAAGTAAGTGACTATTTGGGATAGTTTTTAAGTTAAGTTTTTAAGATGTATAACTTTTTTGAAATACAAAATAAAAAAAGTAAGAGAATTCGGAATAATTTAAAAAAGTAGATGTAAGAAAAAGAAAAAAAAAAAAGAGGACGAAAAAATTTTGATTTTTTTTTTTAGTTGTCTTGAAAGCCGTACAAGATAATTATCACAAACAAATCAACTTAAAAGTTGGGCTTTTTAAAAAAAAAACCAATTTTATTATTGATCCCAAATAGGGCCTAAGACAAATTTAGACAAATGCTATTTTTTCTTTGAAAATCTTCTTTTATATTTTTCATTCTAATATTCACATCAACGACAGAAAATATTTTTTTTCATTATTTTGTCTTTCACACTACTTTTTATTGTTTTCACTTTTCTAGTACTATGTTTTTTCTAATCAGTTAAACAAATCCTTAAACTCATTATTTGGATATTATAAAGTTAAATAACATGCCAAAACAAACTAAAAGGGAATCTCCTAAACTTAGGCTAAAACAAAATATTCTAAGCAAAACCTCTACATTGAAAAAAAGTTATTCAGTGAATAAAAAATACCAAGTCAACATTCTAATATAGTGTATTCAATTAATATATATACGTTATGCTTATAATTTTAATAAATTGTCCTACATAATTAAAAGTAGTTATAACTCATTCGGCAATGCTAAGTACCCCTAAAGAACACCTAAAAAAATTATTGAGAATTCAAAGTGAGTGATCAAAATTAACTTGGGTGTAGCCAATTTTTTATTAAATTTGAATCCACAGCGTACGCATCACTTTTGGGATAAAAATCTAAACATTTTTCTAGGTACATAGACTTTTTTTTAACACATTAGTGTGTCCCTACATTAAAAGAACATGTGTCGTACTTGTATTGGATGAGCACATTACATCGATATGTTGACTTGATATATAGAAAATTTTGACGATATAAAGATTATATTTAAGCAAAATATTAAATAATTACATGGAAATAAAATTCAACGAAGACAGAAGATAAAAATAGAAAAACTTATCGATAGATGTACGAGAAATCTCATTATCCTTAATAGTACATTTTTTGTATCTCTAGGTATGTAATTCCGTACAGCGGGCTATGGTTTCCTAATTAATGCTCAAAATTTAACTGTCACTTTTTTACAAATATGAACTTGCAAATGTAGATGTGTTAGGAACAGTTCGTTTCTTGGGGGGAAAAAAAAAAGAACAGTTCATTTGATCATCCAATCAAAATGGAACCAAAACTCTATACAAAAAATCAAATATTTTTAGAGTATAAAAACACATGTAGTTGTTTCAAAAGAATTTCTAAGCTAACATGTCTCTTGTGCACCTTAGCAGTAAAAATCTATATATAGTTTCACAGTTCTTTTAAGGATTTCTACATTACTATGTTTCTTGACATTACTTACATGGTACTTTGACAATACTTAATAATTTGCCAAATTTTATACTTCCGAATAAAGAACATTCGTTCACTGGTAATTACAGAACTTTCAATTGATAACCAAACAAATTAAGATATGAAATGAATATAATCACAAACGGACAAAAGAAATAAATGCAAATAAATTTCTAAGCCAATTAGCCAAAACGGCTCCAAAACACGTAGGAAAACGGGTTTCCTTGGGTATATTTAATTGTCCACGTTGATAATAATATTGGTCATGTTTAGAATAATTATTTTTTAATTTATTTTATTTATTTATTTTTGTCTTTACTAAATTCTTTGTATCATTTAGTCAATAATAAAACTAAATATAAAACGAGTTGAAAAAATAAAATTTTCTAATTAAAATATTAAAAAATTTAGAAAAGACTAATAAAATTAAATTTTATGTTACCTATTTTTCATCTTTAGAAAATTTTTTAGTTAATTAATTATTAATTTTTTGGTTCATCTAAATAAGATGATTCGAAAAAATAAATAATTTTAGTCAAATAACAAAGAAGTTCAGAAAAAACAAAAATAAATTTAAAAAAAACCCAAAATTTATCTCAAACAGGATAGTTATATACAAATAAACATAGGCCTCATTTGACAACCTAACTTTAAGTCAATTTTTTTTTTGTTTAAAATTGATTTAAGTCAAATAAGTAAAAAGTTCGTCTGGAAAATTGTAAAGGCAACTTTAAACCAAAAGACAATAAATTAAAATTTTTTGGCTTAAAATCACTTCAAGTCAAAGGCAAAAGGGCAAAGGTGGTGTTTAACATTAATGAAACTAGTAGCTTGTAGATTGTAACTTGTAGTAAAAGTTGTGAATATTTGGTAAAAAATATAATTTGTAACTGAAATAGAAAAAAAAGTAATTATAATTTGTAACAAAAATTGTGAGTGTTTAGAATAAATTGTAGCATGTGGCTAAAATTAATAATAGAAAGCTTTGCCAAACACCCTCCAAAAGAAAAAATTTTTAAGTAGAAAAATAGTTATTATTTTTAAAATTTATTTTGTATAATTTTGTATTCAATATAGATCTTATTTGATAAATTTCAACAAATAAATTTTAAAAATATAATTTTTATAATAATAGATATATATAATAAACATTATAATATTTCTAAAAATATATAAAAGTATTTCATATAAAAAAGTAAAAAAGGTAAAAGTCAACATGCCAAAAGACAAAAAATTGAGGTTAAGAAAGGAGGCTTAAATATTTCTTATGTACAAAGAAAAAGAAGGTTTAAATTACTTTTTGGCTTTAACCCAAAAAAAAATGTCAGGCTTAAAGCGGTTGCCAACGATGTCATATTTAATATATTTGTATTTTAAAATATTAAAATAATTTATAAAATTAAAATATTATATTCTCTACCTGTAAAATAATTTTTCTTATTTTACAGGCCTACTTCACATCCCTACTTATGTGGTATAATTAAATAATCAATGAATTTTTATTATTAAATAGACAAATAAATAATTTTAATTATTCAATATAAGTAAGCATGTGATATAAACTTGTAAAATAGGCCTAAATATCATTTTTTTTTCAAAAAAGCTGACTTTTTTACTGAAAATATGTAGTGTTGGCCGGGTATTCTATTCCAAAAAATTATTATTTTTTTGAAAAAAAAAACTTATCACATCTCAAACTATTTAAATTTTTTAAAGAAATAACTAAATACAATTAACAAGTAAAGTTGAAGTAAAATAGCTAAAAAGTTATCAAAATCACTACATTTTAAAAATATAAAATAATAGAAGATATTTTAACAAAAAGTAAAAAGGTAAAAAAACTATTCCAAATAAATTATTCTAAATAATTTAACAATTCTTTAAGAAAAAAAAGCTAAACCTCTAAAAAAAAAAACTTTTTAAAAATCCCAACAGGCTTTCAAACTTTTCAATGGTAATTAATAAGCATGCACATACAACATTTCCTTTATTGTTCTCTTGTCTAAATAAGGCTAATAAGCTTTGCAAGTTTTTTGGACTATGGTTGGGGGCAATTCTTTTTGACCCAAATAAAAAATATTTAACCCAAATGGGGCATAAACACCACTACTCAAAAATCTACTTTTTGGTCTGATCTTGTCAAAAGACTTTGGTGGTGTTTGCCAGAGTTTTTTCTAAATTAATTTTTTTAAAGAAAATCCACATTTTCCTCAAAAAGTTTCATTTTTTTGGTTCTATCGTCACAAAGAATTTTAAAATTAATTTTTTAGAAAAGTTAAAAAAATCACTAAATATAACAGGCTGTGTTTTAGCTAAAAATACAACTTCCTCTTATTTTTAGCAAAGCTTTTTTGTCTTTTGTTTAAGAGTTTTTACTCTTTAATTTCTCCTGACGAGAAGAATAAAAAAGATAAGGTAGTTTGACACAAACATTTAAAAAAAAATTAGAAAAGACAAAAAAATTAGTTATTTGGGAGCAGCACAAACATCACCTTTGTAACATGCAATTAATTTGTTGATGCCCTCGAAAACTTCTCAAACCCTGAAATTAGATTTATCAAAATCAGTAATACTATAAACTTAAAAAAGAAATTCAAAACTTTACTTAAGAGTTAAATGAGAAATTTAGATTATTCATTTAGAATGTGGCCCATAGTACACAATTAAATATGAACCATTTAGTTTGAATTTCAGATAAAGTTTCAAATTTGTTTTTATAAGAAGCATATTTGTTTCTAAAATTTAAGAAACATACTCAGGAATATATATGCAAATTTGGTAAAATTCGAGCCGTTAGCCAATTTGCTATCGAGTGCACGCACATGACTTTTCGTTCTTAGCATCACGAGGTTAATTTATTTTCGTGACTCGAAACCATATTTTTGGGGTGGATTAGGCTACCTTATTCTACATTAGTGGGAGATAGAAATCATGTCCAGTATATAAAAAAAATTGTGAGCTACCAATAATAATTTGGGCTTAAGTATTTTGAATTGCATTGTTAAACTCATTATTCAAATTATTAGGCCATTAGTCCACTTGGATTGTTACAAATGGTATCAAAATCAATTCTGATTCCCATATAGGACTCTGTGGCAGTGTAAATAAAGGAATAGAGGCTCCAGAGATGGGTAGAAACTCCGAGACGGTATACCTTGTGCACGCTTATGGGCTACTATCTACATCCCAACTAGGGAAAGAACTTGGGCCACGCAACGAGGGTTTTGTGTATTTGAGTAGAAGATATTATGATACCTCATATCACATCGGTACTGAAAGATAGAAACCATGTCAGATATATAAAGAAACTTATGATCCACTACTAATAACTTGGGTTTAAGTATTTTGAATTGTATTGTTAATTTTCTTATTTAAATTATTAGGCTAATAATTCACTTAGGTTGTTACATGGATGACATTCACTATTGCACCGTGAAATTTGATTAATCATAAAGTTTGGAGTACCATAGAATTAGTGTAGTGTACTCTTGAAATCATGGTTGGGAATGTTTTTGCATCCCCATTTGGTAACAACTACCATCAATGCAGGGTTGTCTTGCAAGCTTTCCATCTGGTGATTCAAACCCATTTGGTAATTAAAAAGGACACATGAGCTTATTATTTGCACAAACACTAATTATACAAGAGTTTAATTTCCTTGTAAGTCTCTCAAGTTCCAAGTAAATAAAATATAACTAGATTACAATTAAAACCAATTTTCTAATGCCTTTCAAAACTCTTCAAACTTTTTGTGATGTAGAAGCAACATTGTTGACCACAGCTAAAAGAGTTAAATGATGGACACAGAAGTTAATTGCATGGAATAATGAACATGTACACTAGTTCCATGATTGTTTATGTTTACTTGCCTTGAAGAAGGGGCAACATTTTTATCCATGGTGGGGACCCAAACAGTGAGACAAATTATCACAATTTTACTTGTCTCTTTATTGCTGACCAAGTAGCCTATTGATTGGTAATGAAATGAATAAATTTTGTTACATGTTCAAAAGAATGCTCAAAATTAATATGTATGAATGACAGTCAATCTGAAAGGACTCGCACAGTATTAAATGTTAATCTACATCGATGGTATTTGATATTACTGAAATTAATAGCTTATAGATTGTAGTTTGTAATAGAAGTTGTGAATATTTGGTAAATATTGTAATTTATACATGAAATAGAAAAAATAGTAGTTAATTATAAATTGTAGTAGAAGTTGTAAGTGTTTGAAAAAACTTGTAACTAATTTATTGTGATAACCCATCCCACATCAGTGGGAGATGAAAAGTTAATCTGGTATATAATGAAACTTGTGGGCTACTACTAATAACTTGAGTTTAAGCATTTTGGGCCGTGTTATTAAGCTCTTTGTTCATACCATTGGGTCAGTGGTCCCCTTAGGTCGTTACAAATGGTATCAGAGCCAACACTAGTTTTTATATAGGGCTCCGTGGTGGTGTGAATAGAGGAGTAGAGGCTCCGGAGAGGGGTAGAAGCCCCGAGGTTGTAATACATTGTGCACGCTTATGAGCTGCTCTATGTTCGCTAATGGGCTGCTATCCACATCCCAACCAGACGAAGAACTTGAGTCAAGCGAAGAGGACGTCGCGTATTTGAGTGGGGGATATTGTGATAATTCATCCCACATCGGTGGGAGATAAAAAGTTGATCTGGTTTATAATGAAACTTATGGACTACTATTAACAACTTGAGTTTAAGCATTTTGAAATGTGTTGTTAAACTCTTTGTTCATGTTATTGGGTCAGCGCCCCCTTTGGGTTGCTACACTTATAGCTAAAATTAAGAGTATAAAACTAGAAGTTACTAATAATAATTTTGCCAAACACCCTCCTCATTGACTTCACTTTCTAAATAAACTCTTAAGAACCTAAAACTATTAAAAACAAGTGCATGACTCATAAAAGTTAACCTAGCCAATTTTTCTTTGTTGGAGACAACATATTTTCAAAAAGAATTTGTATTTTCTCCTTTCCTCAAAAGAGATTATATCGTGCAGTTTGCAAGTTGTAAGCCCACGTAGGTCCCACCTTCTTAATTCGAACCGCTCAATTTTAAAATTTATTAGTAGAAAAAATTATATATTTATGAAAAATATAAATTGATTGGGTATCGATATCCACATAATCAATCGAATCACCTTGTTTATATATATATATATATATATATATATATTGAAAGTAGACATTCATTGCTTCAATATCGATATGGTTCAATGATATGACAACTAATATCTGATTAAATTAATTTTTTACATAGATGATCATTTCAGCAAATCAGAGAATAAAACATCTTAAATCACCGAGATAAAACTCAGCCCTCCCAATTAGACTATAGAGAACCACAGCCCTCTTCAGAAACATATATTGAGAGAGATAGGGAGAAAGAAGGCAGCTTCTGATCCTTCAATTATCATTATTTCTCATAGTGATCCAGTAAAGTATTATATCTTTCTTAAATGGACAAGGAATTGGTGGGGCTAATAGAAAAATTGGGAAGCATTAATTCATACGATAGATGGGCCCACAGATTTTAAAATAATTCACTACTAGAAAAAGTACTTGTTACCTCGAGTTTTTTTGCATCGGCTGATTTGCTGACTCAAAAAGTATATTTTGTCTCGAGATTTTTACGTCGGCTCATTTACTGTTATAAAAAATATTTTTTTGAGACGACAACTATAACCGACGCAAATAAATGAAACGCTAACGCAAAAAGTATCTTTATTTGAGATGGCAAACGTGGACAACCCAAATAAGTGAAAATTTTATTATTTACGACGGCTAAGTGGCGGTCACAAAAATGTTGGTCGCAAAAAAAATCATTTGCTACGGCATATTTTTGGTCGCAAAAACTTTTAAACAAAACGACGTCGTTTCATTTAGTTGAATATCAAGTCGGCGTCATTTTGAGTAGGGATCTTAATAAGCTTACTGTTCCTAGCCAAGACCCTAATCTGCTTCTTTCATTCTCTCTCTCTCTCTCTCTCTCTCGTTGTATCACGGCACTTGGTCTTCTCAAAACCATCGCGCCGCCTTGCACCTCCGTCGCAAGGGCTGCCGTCGTCCCTCTCCCTTCCCCTCTCTTGCGCCAGAGTTTTTTCGTATTGTCATCGTTTCTTCATATTGGTGTCGTAGGAGCCCCCCCCTCTCTCTCTCTCTCTCTCTCTCTCTGTAAGCCCTAGAACCCTAGTTTTAAGCATAGGGCTAAGAATCTTATGCCTTAAGATGGCGTCGGCGATATTCACAGACTGTTCATCGCCTACGGCGGTGGTGACTAGATTTCTTCCCTTGCACAGAAACAGAGTCAGTGACAGGGTTCTTGATTCTCGCAGGTCGATTCCCCTCGGTTCGCACCTACAAAAAACCCTAGTCTGCTCACTACCGTCGCCGCCACCACCGGTCACGCATCAGCTTCACCCTCTGTTCACACTGGTACTTCTCCTTCATGGTCCCTTCAAATCTTCTATGTTATTTGTCTATTTGATTTCTCTCATGAAGCTCGAGTCCAAACTTGGTAATTTTGTATGTCTCAAGTGGTTGGGGTTGGGATTAATTATTAGTGTTTAGTTGTTTTTGTGTGCACGAGTGATTAGGCTTTTTGTCGGTCAAGGGTGTTTGAAAACCATTTCAGAGGAGTGGCATTGTCCACCAAATCGATTCTCTTAGGCTAAAATGGTTCTTTTGCAGAAGTAACTTTTAGATATGTATTTTTTATTTTGGGCAAAAAAAAAAAGAGGGATAAGGGGAGATTGATGTATGCATTACTCTTCATCAGTTAATATCATTTTGATGATTTGTTGACCCTAATTTTCAAATCTTCGAACCTTCTGAATACTCCATAGTCTACACAATAATATATGTGAAATTTGTAAAGAATTTATGTAATGCCATTTCCAAATAATTGCAACTATTTGTTTTCGTTATATGTGACCCGATTTTTTCTGAACTTACTTTAATGTGTTGCTCTAGTTCAGTAAACATTCTTCTCTTTCAAATTTCAGAGCTTTTGGCCTATGGCATCTTGGTGGCACAGTATGGTTCCTGTTTGTTTTTTCCTAACCTTAGGCAATTTCACATGATCTAAGCTTCTAATACCTACTTCCCGTTATTGTGAATAATATTTTTCCATGGCATCTTACATGCCTCTTCTCATAGGCTCCTAATTTTCTCTGAAGGGAAAAAGGAAACATTAGTTATAAGAAGCACAAAACGGAACTATTTCTAGAATTATCTCTCCATATAGCACTAAACGTGCCTCTTTAGTGTATGGTTCTATTTCTCATATTATCGTTACTTCCAACCTTCCGAGTTCATGGTCCACTAATTCAATTTATTGCAGCCGTGTTGGTGTTTTCGTGTTAACTTTGAGTAGAATCAAAATCATTGTTACATGAACTCGAGAATGACTATCGGGTACGATTGTGTATCCAAGTTATAGCATCATATGAATACTTCTCTGTTTTTTTACATAGGTACATTTCTTATTATTGGAACTAAAAATTGTTTTTGCAATTGGTATATTTATTGCAATGATTTCATTTACCATTTATGACACTAGGTTTAGTGAAAGGATTTCCCTCACCGGTAGTAGGCAAGTATTTTAGTTGGCTTGACTAAATATATATGGATTGATTTTTTATTGGACTAATTTATTATCATTTACTATTAAGTTGTCATTTGTTTTTTAAAGTTTGTGAATTGTGTATTGCAAATAGAGGGTTCTCAAAAATTATATTTATATTTGTAGGTAGGAATACAAGTTGGAGAAGCTGTTGGCCAACATGTTGCCTTGCGATATTGTGATGTATGTTGCAATTTAATTTTTTTAGTTTATGTATATATACGTGTATTGTATGATTTAAATACTTATCACGTCTTAAAATAATTTTAATTAATTTTCAGGTATTAGAGAAAGAGAAAGATTTAGTAATAGTGGGGCAAAGCGACTAGTGATGGAGTTGGATTGTACTTGTTGAAACAAGAAAGATTTATTTTGGGTTGTACTTGTTGAAACTTAAATGTTGTTTTGGGACATATTTGGTGCACTTTTTAATATGTTTTGATTTATATTTAATAAATGTGTACTTTTTAAATATTTTGATATGCGACTCAACGAATATGAATATTGTTATAAAGATAGAATGAATTGATAACATTTGATGTGTTACCAGAAATGAATGAATATTTGGATGTGAATGGATGGATAAATTTATATTTTATTTTTTGTATCGAAACTATTGCCATCGCTAAAATCAATAAAATTTGCAATAAATAAGTATTATGAACACATGTTGTGTTGGTCTTTTTTTGTCGCAAAAAACATGAATAGATTTGCGACGACACAAGGCCGTAGCAAAAAAATCTAGAGTTTTATATTTAAAATAGTATTTGTGAGGGCACCAAATAAGTATATATTTAAAATAGTATTTGCGACAGCATTATGCGGGTGCAAAAACATGTTTTTAAATAGTATTTGCGTCAGCCAATGGCAGTAGCAAAAAGAATAAATGGTCGTTGCTAACATTTGCAACGGCAATAACATGTTTTGCAATAAGCATTTGCGTCGAAAATAGTGACGTCGCTAAACGTATAAAGTGCTGTTGTAAATATTGGCGACGGCTATGTGACGTCCCAAAAAAACCTTTTGCGACCCAAACAATTGCCTCCCCCATTTGTCGTTGCAATGCCGACGCAAATATCCTTTTGCGACAGCAAGAGTATTATATGCGACGGTATTGAGCCGACGCAAAAACGCCCTTTTTTAGTAATGATTTTAGGAGGGGTTTTTCTTTAATTACGTAATTAAGTACTTGTATTATTGTCAAGCAAAGGCATTACAAATTTGATATAAAGCTAATCAAAAAGATATATCGGATCAGTAATGTACACGTTTAAAAAAGAGAGAAAGGCTTTCGAGAAAAAAAAAACTCACATAGGGATAAATTTAACATTCACACGCGTAAGAATATATAAATAAAATATACTTAAAAAGACTCCAAATTAAGCTAGTGAAGGTTCGAGTTTTTCAGAATCATTGGTGAAATAACTAGATAATTTACATAATTTGGTCTTAATTTAGTCCTCTCAATTAGATGCTTGTGATTAGAAAGGGGATCACATTCGGGTTTGATTTCTCTATTATTAATTTGTCTTCGGAAAAGAGGCAGAGTACTTGGAACAGCTCTTTGAGTGCTTAGGCATATGTCGGTGTGGGATTTATGGTATCCGATTATACATTCGACCACCCATCGCAGTAATCTCACATAAATTGAGTTAAATTTCTGAGCACTTGAGACCAGAATTTTGCAACGACCTAACCTAGATCGTTAAAGTACTAGGCGGTGCGGTCGACAAGGCGTTCGGTGGCACCCAAATTTGTTTGTATTGTATATATCCGAACACGCGAGGGTCACACAATGTGTAATCTCCTTAATTTGGAGGTTGCTCGAACCATTCCTCGAGATCGATTGTTAAAATTTTTCTTCGGACAATCTATCCGCACCGCAATCTGTGATTCAATTTTTGATATATGTATTTATCGATGGCGCAACAAGTTGAAAGTTCTTGTTAGGAATTTATTTATAATATTAATTATATTAAATTTTACATATTTTTGTGACAATCTAGGTTATACAAGTATTGTAAAATTTCTAGTTGGTTTAGGAATCTTGAGGTTGGATGACTATAGACTCCTAAGTTATTTGATTTAGTTAAGTCATTTAATTGAGTTGTAAGTTTTAGTTGGATTAAAGTCTTTTATCAAAATATTATTCAAGTTGAAAGACTGAGGCATTACACAAGAAGCCAATAATACAAGCCCATGAAGCAGGTTCATGCAATAGCAGAAAACAGTCTAGCACATGACCGCTCGAGCAGTCCCAAGTGCGCTCGAGCGGATCCCAAACAGTTTTAATTTGATTGAAACTCCAATTGTCTGGTTTAGAGGCCTATATAAAGGTTCATATGCTAGCCACGAAAATTGACTTCTGCACTTCAATAATTAGAGATTCTAAAGCAGATCAGAAGTTTTTTTCGAGTTTCAAAAATTTCGAGATTGTTCATGTTCAGCTTAGAATGTGTTCTAAATTTGCCGACAGAGGATTCTGCCGGTATGAAAGTACTAAGAATTCAATACTTGTGAAATTTTGAGAATTCGTTACTGCGGGATTAAGCGGGAAACGGTGCATGCGGATTCGGCAAGATAGCTTAAAGTATTTGAATTGATAATTCGATCAATGTCTGTAAGTAGTTGTCTTGTATCTGTTCAATTGGTTAGTACTTTATTTACCTAGACTTTGATTAGTCCAATGATTTTTTACCCAAGTTGAGTTTTTCACGTAAAAAATCTCGTGTGTTGAATTTAAATATTTGATTCTTTACTTCTCGCATTCCACGACATAAATTGATTAAAAATGTAAAAAAAAAAATTTTTAATTGGTTTGATTAAAAAATAAAAAACTAATTTTTTCAATTGGTAACAGAGCGGGTTTATTTTTTTT
>JAULJZ010207012.1:20299-42610 GCA_032270985.1 Heliamphora pulchella
AGTTATAATTTTATTGGTTAAAAATATTTTTTTCAAAAATAATTTTTTCTTTTGAAAAAACGGTCTTAATTAATCTTAATTATTGAATTTCCAAGAGAAGAAAATTCAGCCGTTAGACCACCCATGTTAGATAGAGGAAACTACCTTTATTGGAAAGCTCAGATGCGAATATTTTTAAAATCCATCGATTAAAGAATTTGAATTTCAGTTGTTAATGGTTATACTCGACTTACCGTTAAGTTTGTGGATAATTTTATTTTAAAACCAACCAAACAATGTAATAAAAAAAATTTAAAAATATAAGCTAAAATAGCAAGGCTATCAAAGTCATCTTTAGTAGTATCATATCGAAAAAAATTTCACGAATTTGCCCATGTAAAATTGCTATAGAAGTGTAGGATATTCTTAAAATCACTCATGAGGGTACAACAACTGTAAAAATTTCAAAACTTTAAAAGCTCACTACCAGTTTTGAAACTTTAAGATTGGAAAAAAGTGAAACATTTAATGAATTTTATGCAAAATTGAGTAATATTGTGAATTCTTGTTTTATACTTTGAGAAAAAATTTCGAAATCTCGTATTGTTCGAAAGATTTTACGGTCTCTACCTGAAAGATATTAACCAAAAGTCACCGCTATTGAAAAAAACAAAGATATTAATCTTCTTAAAGTAGAACAGTTAATGGAAAACTTTCAGACTTATGAATCGACTCTAAGTTAACCTAAAAAATTGAAAAGCATTTCTTTAAAAATATCAAAGATTGACATAGAATTTACTGATAATGAGATGAATTTTGACCATAAAGTTATGAATTTTATTCTTAAAAAATTTAAAAAATTATTTTAAATAAAAAATTTAACTTCAAGAACAAGTCCGAAAAATCTGATGACAAAAGTAAGAACGTTGCAAAAAATGAAAAAAAAATTTAAAAATCAAAACCAGACGATACAGTGTTTTGAATGTCAGTGGTATGGTCATATTGCTCATAATTGTCCAAATAAAAAGAATAAAAAAGAAAAAAAATTCTATCACGTGGGATGATGAATCAAGTGATAATGAAATAGAATTCGAACCAGATAATTAAGAGTGTAATTTTGTGACTTTTACTGCATCGGCTGGTTTTATTTAAATCTGAATACTCTGACCAAAAATCAGGTACATGTTTCTCATAGTGATTCTGAAAAAGAGGATTCAGATTCAGGTTCAAATTCAGTTGATGGTAGTAAAAAAAATATTCAGTGGGTTTATGTAGATACCCCAATCTGACCAAGTCGAATTTTAGGCACCCGTCTCGAATGCGCTCTAATGACGAAAGTATGAGAATCATACTCAAAGATTCTCCAAAGTAAGCAAAATCACAAATATGGCTCAAAATCCAAGAAAAAATACTAAAAACCTTCAGGTCGTGTCTTTACTCTCACAGCCGTAACTTTTTTGAAAATCCTAAACCAAATCGTGATTTTCTTTGTTACGGACGTCGCTTGTTTATCCAGGCCACGACTTTTGAAAGTCGCGGCTGTCCTTTTCACCACCACAAAGGTAGTGATTGTTCCTATTACCCCTTTTTAGATAGGTGGCAAAATCTCAAAAGGGGTCTGTGTTGCCCAAGCTTTGCCAAAATACTCTCCCACCCAATATTACCCCATCTATTCTACACTTTTCGAGCCTCGCTAGTGTTCTTACTTGCATTGAAGGAGTTTTCGGAGCTCGTATCGGCTTGAAGATAGTCTATTTTCACCCTCGAGGGGTCATTCAAGGTTGATATTCACACTAGGTATCCTTAGAAATCCACGACTCTTCTTAAATCCTCATCTTCTTCCCTCGAGGGTGTCGTAGATAAGGTTTCTATTGTTTTATTGCTTATTTACCATTTATTTCAATGTAAGAATTGTTCCTTCAAGTTTTTCATTACTAACAATGTATTCATAACTCTCTATTTTGTGTATTTATGGTTATTCTTATTCCATTTCGACACTCACAAGCACACTGAGCACATCAAAAGCTTTTTGAGGTTCTAGAACAAGACGACCGCGACCTTCTCATGTCACAGCTGTATGTTTTGTTAAGCCTACAGTCACGACCATGCACTTTTTATAAGGGCCGATATATATTTTTCCTTATTTACTCAGGGATGCAACATCCTACTGTTACGGTCGTGACATCTGTTCAGAGGCTAAAAACATGAAAACTCTCTTCAAAATTCTCTGATGTTTATTTATTTCAAGGTTGCATGTACATCCTTTTCTCGCTCTGTTCAGTATTTTCTTCTTTCTGCACCTCTATTTATCTTTTTTTTGGGTAATGAATGGCAGATATAGCGTAGACCAAATGGTTATGGTCTCTATTATGTTCACCGTTAAATCTGTATTTTCTGAGGTTTAGAAAACATGATGGCCGCTTCTTTTCCTTTATATTTGTTACGGCCGCCATATCTTGTTGTCACGAGCGTGCTGTTTTGTGAGGCCAGTGACATGAAAACGTGTTTTACGCATTATGTTGTTCATTTTTTATGTCATGTATATTCTGTTTAGAGTTATTGCTTGCATAGAGGATGAAAGATAGTAGATCTAACCTAGAACCAATAGGTTATGATCTTTTCCCTATATGTCATATTTAATTGAGCTTATTTTAAGTCATGTGCAATGTATATACCCTTCTTATACCCTTAAAAATCATGACTGCGACTTTTATTTGTCATGGTTGTGAGCTTTTTTTGATTATGTTTTTGCCGTCTCCTTATATTTGTTACGGCTGCATATTTTGTGACTATATTTGTTACGGCCGTAACATTTGTCATTATGACTGTGAGTTTTCTGCATGTCCAGTAGTTTAAATATGATGTTTTAGTTTTTTTTGCTTATACTGTACAGCCTGTTTATAGCATGTTAGGGGTAGAAACATTGTTGCAAGACCCTTAGACCTTTATTTGTTCGTTTTATCGCTTATTTGCATGTTTTTTGTTTTGCTTTGTTTAAACAATTCGTGTGGTATATTTAGAAATAGCAACTAAGTTGCATGACCCTAGGAATCGTAGTTAAGATTTTGTTTCATTACTTGCTATTGTTCGAACTCTCTTTAACCTCTTGTTTTGTATATGTTACCTTTAAAAAGTTTACAATAAGAACCAATATTGACAAAATAAAGGTCAATCTCACGGTTGGGCGAAAATGGTGCCTAACACATTCCCTTTTTTGTACCTTGGCACATGAACCCTATTTTTCTTTGGTTACGTCTTTAAAAGACCCATAGCTTTCTTTTTATTTTTCTTGATTTTTTTTAAAAATTAAGTGGCGATTCTATTTTTTTAAAAATGATGCTAAGATATTTGGAATTTTCTTGTTTTTCTGAAAAAAGTGGATATCTGGTCCATCCTTCTCCAGACAAAATATCCGTAGCTTATGATAAACTGCACAGAGAATGTTATAAAATGACAAAAATTATTACTAAACTGTCACTGAAGATTAAGATCTTTCAAAAGAAGAATAAATGTCTTAAATCAGAATTGACCGAGTCTTAAGCTCTTGTTTCTAAACTAAAAAATTTTAAATCCAAAATATCTAAAAATTGGTCAGTTTTGACAAACAGAAGAATGAACTTATCAAGTCTTGTGTTTTTCTTAAATCCAAAGTTTCGAAATTAGAAGTGGAGTTATAAAACTCAATAAATTCAAAAATCTTGTTTGAGGCAAGAATCAATGAGTTAGAATCTGAACTTCTTGCTGCTAATATCTCTCTCAAGAAATTGAATGCAAGATTCCTAAATTTAGAAGAAATTTAGATTGTTCAGAAAGTGGTGTCAGACCGAACTGGATTAGGGTATGTTAAAAATTCATCTGCTTCGAAGACTTCAGGTAAAATTAATTTTGTTAAAGCAGTCAATGTGCCTACAGGTTTGGGTCAAAATACTTTGAAAAGTTTTGATCAATTTAAGACCCAATTTTTGAAAAACTGTTTTCAAAAATCTTCGTCACAATTAATCAATTTTTAAAAAATTTGTACCTATTTGTCATTATTGTGGCATTGTGGGTCATATCCGATCTTCTTGCAAACAGTTGAAATATCTGTTATCGTATTTGTATGAAAGAAAAACTAGAAGATTACATGACCAAATTATAAACTGTTGCATGAAATTGCTCGCTGGCAGTTGGGCATCCGAGCAGACCGTCTGAGCGCTCGAACGGACAACAGGTAGAGAGACGAAATAGCACATTGGCAGTCGAGCGCTTGAGTGTACCCAAGGGGCGCTCGAGCGATCAACTGGTAAAAAGCTATTTTTAACCAGAAACCCAGTAACCTCATGATATCTTTGCCTAAAATTCAATCTGTATGAGTTAGAAAGTCAAACCTGATAGAGAATTCAGTTCACAGTGCCTCAAAGAACCGCCTTGTTGTCAAAATCTTTGGAAGTACTCCAACTGGAACATATGTCTCGAAATGATATTAATCTCTCTTTAAAAAAAATAAAAACATAAAACAAAAAGAAAAAAAAAGGTTTATATATATATATGTAAATATTTTTTTTGTGCTTATTATTTTGTCTTGTAAATTTTTTTTGTGGTAGTTTTTTTAACTTTTAAAATCTGAAAACTCGATTAATTCAAAGTATATCAATTTTTTTAAACTAAATCAAAATAAAAAACTGAGTTATTAGTTTTTGTTGGTAAGAAGTCAAAAAATTCATAATTTTGAGTCTATTTGATTATTTTTCAAATAAATTATATCTGAACTGGAGTTCAAATTTTTTGAAACATTTTTGAATATTTTTTTAAAGAATACTTTTTATTGATCATGGTGATATGATTCCTATGTTGATATTGATATCTACAACCACGCCCATCTGTTTACTATCCACTGGTCCCTTCTTATTGAGAATTGTTTGTGCTATAAAATGCTTACAGAAATGGCTACCTATACAAACTTTACTTTTTCATTTATTATAGTGTAAAAATCGCTGTTTATGCTATTTCTTTTACATTCACGTGGAAATAACTACATATATGAACCTTACTTTCTCGTTTGTTTTAGTGTGAAAGTCGCCATTTATGCTGTTGTACGAACATACTTAAGAAAATTGCTATCTATGCGAACCTTATCTTTTTGTTCGTATTAGTGTGACAACTGTCGAATAAAAATATAAACAATTTTTTTATATGCAGTTCTTTTTTATGAAGAGCTTTCATCTTTCTTCAACATATAGACATTAGGAATTTATCCAGTTTGACTTCAACAGTATGAAATATTTTAAAATATTCAAATATATTTCATGAAATATCGATTACACATAAGGATTGAATCCATAATTTGAAAAAAAAATTGAGTAATCTATTGCCTAAGTTTTTTTTTTTTCTTGTGACATTAAACTTTAAGTTTGTTTTTACTTTGAAAATTCATAAATTTTTTATCTTCATTGAATGATTTATATATATTTTTTAAATGTCAAAGGGATCTATTTTATTATGATGTTATTAAATTTAAAGAAATAAAAAAGGGGAGCTTACAAACATTGTTTTTCAAGAAAACCAGTTTTATGGGATTGCTTCTTTAATTTTTTCATAGTGTTTTCCTAAAGGCATTTTCAAGACATACACAAAAAAGAGGAATATATGTTTAGTTTGAGACTCTATGTTTTTTGAATAGCATTTGAATTTTGGCTTGGATTAGAATATGCCTAATTTAAATTGATTTTTTAATCATTCTATTAGCTTGATCTTTTTGAAGAAATGGTCAATTTTTTTTTTGTTCAAGAGATGATGAATAAAGAAAAAGAAATTTGCTAGAATCAAGATTGCATGAAGAGTATTTTTGGAAGATTACAACTTGAAGAATATGTATTTAGCGTGGTTAGGAGTTTTTGTGTTTATTTGTAATTGTCAATGGAAAGATTGTTGGAAATTTATTTATAATATTAATTATGTTAAATTTCATATATTTTTGTGGCAATTCAAGTTGTACAAGTATTGTAAAATTCCTAGTTAGTTTAGGACTCTTGTAGTTGAATGACTTTAGAACTCCTAAGTTATTTGATTTAGTTAAGTTATTTAATTGAGCTGTAAATTATAATTGAATTAGGAGTCTTTTATCATAATATTATTCAGGTTGGAAGACTTAAATATAACACAAAAAACCTAGAGTATAAGTCAATGAAATAGATTCGTGTATGAGCAAAAAACAATCTAGCACATGACCGCTCGAGGGGTCCCAAGTGCGCTTAAGCGGATCTCAAGTAGTTTTAATTCAATTGAAACTTCAATTGCCTAGTTTTAAGGCCTATATAAAGGATCATAGGCCAACCACGAAAATTAACTTCTGCACTTCAATAATTAGATATTCTAAAGCAGATCAGAAGTTTCTTTCGAGTTTTAAAAATTTCGACATTATTCGTGTTCAACTTAGAAGGCGTTCTAAATTTTTCGACGAAGGATTCTGCCAGTGTGAAAGTATTGAGGATTCAATACTTGTGAAATTTCGAGAATTCGTTACTGCAGTAATCAATCGGGGAACGGTGCACGTGAATTTAGTAAGATAGTTTAAGGTATTTGGATTGAGAATTAGATCAAAATCTGTAAGTGGGTGTCTCTTGTAAGTGTTCAATTGGTTAGTGCTTGATTTATCTGAACTTGAATTAATCCCGTAGTTTTTTTTTCCTAAATTTGGTTTTCTACATAAAAAATCTCGTGTGTTGATTTTGGATATTTAATTCTTTACTTCTTGCATTTCACGACATAAATTGATTTAAAACGTAAAAAAAATAATTTTTTTAATTAGTTTGATTAAAAGCTATAAAAATATTTTTTTCAATTGTTAAAATGGCAATAAAAATAATTACCCAAAGAGGTGCACAAATTTTAAGATTAAGCTCAAAACTACTGATAAATATGCCTCTAAAAAAAGTAAACTATTTTGTCGGCAATATCTCTTGAGAAACATATGGATTGAGAAACATATGTCCAACCTACTACATGTCCATTGAGATATTCCAAACATACCCTTCTCCAACCCGGAGGCATCCTCAAAAAGTAAGGACCCAGCTCATGCACGTCCCTGAAAACTTAATGGATTTCTCACTACTTGGTCCACTCCTCACGAGACTGCTTATTATAAAAGGTTTCGAAATCTTCCCATTTTCCTTTTTCTTTTTCCATTTTTTTTTTCAATTTATACGTACCAAACAGAACTCCTATTGTCAATGAGGAAAGATCCAAACATACATGATTTAAATTCGTCATGTGTGCCTCCTATCTCGCATGCCCAATCTCTGTTCAAAATAATCAGTACCTTTTATTATATATCTTTGTGAAACCAATTCAACTACAAAAAGAAAAAGAAAAAGAAAAACACCCATCAGCAGTCACCACCCTCCCTTCCAAGATCAAACTGCCATGGTTTCCGATCCGAAACAGTGCTCAAAGCACGTTTGCGTGATCGGCGCAGGACCGTCAGGGCTAGTTGCCGCCAGGGAGCTCCGGAAAGAAGGTCACATTGTCGTGGTTTTCGAGCAAAGCCACGACGTTGGAGGGCAATGGCTGTACGACCCTAATGTTGAGGATGAGGATCCCTTGGGGAAGGGCGGCGGCAACAGCATTGCCGCCGCCGCCATGAAGGTTCATGGCAGCGTCTATGCCTCCCTGAGGCTGAACTCTCCTAGGGAGATCATGGGTTTCACTGATTTTCCTTTTTTGGTGAAGGAAGGTAGGGACATGAGGAGATTTCCTGGCCACGGGGAGCTTTTCTTGTACCTAAAGGACTTCTGTGAGTGGTTTTGTTTGGAAGAGATGATAAGATTCAACACCAGGGTGGAGTATGTGGGGATGTTGGAGTTCCCTGGATTTGGTAATAAGGATTTGAAATGGGTTGTTAGGAGTATAGAGAAGAAGGGTGAAAAGGTGTTGGTGGAAGAGGTCTTTGATGCTGTGGTTGTTGCCACTGGTCATTATTCTCAGCCTAGGTTGCCTGCCATTAGAGGTTAGTGAATCTCTCTCTCTCTCTCTCTCTCTCTCTCAAACACACACAAATGGAGTTTTAAAAAAAATAGTAAAATTTTAAATATCGACCGTTACGTATTATATTAAGTAATATGTATCGGTATTTTAAACTTTACAATCTCAATATTTATTAATATATTGATTAATACATAGTTGTATCACCTATATTGATATATCTGTTTTTTAGAACCTTTTAAAAAAATCAATACAAGTCGTATCACTTGAAACAAAAAAGTTAGTCACTTATTGTGAAAACAAGCCAAATTTACCGAGAATTCAAAATCAATAGTCCATATGCAATTGTGTGTAGTGTAAGTTGTAGTTAAAGTGAATTTGAATCATTTATTATGAATTCTGTATAAATTTTTAGACTTGTTTTCTAAGCTTGTAGCATTTACTCCTCATAAAATTGGAATTACTTAATTACTTTTTTTTTATCAGTATTACTTAATTACTTTCATCAAGCTAAAATATATAACTATATAGATCAAATTTTTATGATATGGTGTTGAACACAATGTTTACAGATCAACTCTTTTCCTTTATGATCATGATTTTCACTTTTTGTTATGCTAATAGTGTGCTTTTATATGTTGTTAAGGAATAGATGCATGGAAAAGGAAGCAGATGCATAGTCATATTTACAGAGTTCCTGAGCTATTTCGAAATGAGGTGACTTTTTAAAAAAAATTTATTTCTTAAATGATTAATTAGTATTAATAACTGCACATAAGCTTAATAATCCACAACACAAGAATAGACCCAAACCACACAATAATACTATTACAAGAAGGTCCTACTCAGTACACAAAATTTGCTGACAGCAGGGGCAAAAGAAATGTATTTGGTAGGCAGTTTAAATTCACTTTTTTAAAGAGATTGGAGCTTGCATTTGGTTTAGTTTTTCTATATGATTTTTTAATATATTTTTTTGTGAACTTTTATTAGTGTTAGCCCAAACGGGCAAACTTTTTAAATTTCCTAGTTATGAGAAATTTAAAATTTTAAAAATTTTGCCTAAAAAAACTGCATATAAGACAGGAAAAAACCACTTAGCCTATGTTTGATTAGTTTTTTTACCGTTTTTTTCATCTTTAGTGAATTTTTTTCAGTATTAACCCAAATGAGTGTATTTTCTAGATTTCTCTCGTCACGAGAAAACGGAAAAGTAAATTTTTTTTATCAAAACTTAAACAAAAGTTCATATAAGACGAAAAAAAGGCAAAAAGTCAAAAAATTTAATTTTTTTTTAATTTTTTTGTCTTTAGTGAACTTTTTTCAAAATTAGCCCTAATGGGCATACTTTAGAATCCTCTCATCACAAGTAATTAAAAAAGTAAAAAATTTAAATCAAAATATTAAAAAAAAATTCATCAAGGACAAAAAAACTTCGAAAAAATTTCCTAGTGGCTTTTTTTCAATATTAGCCAGCCCAACATACATACTATTTAAATTTATTTCGGCAAGTGACACAGAAAAAATTAAACAAAAAATGGTCCATAGAAGACCCCAAAAAAAAAAACTAATCTAAAAAAAGCCTAGACCTAAGGCACACTTATCCTCATAACTCAAACTCTTATCAAAGCATGCATTGAGAATAGATAACTTAAACTCTTGTCATAAATCAAACTCTTGCTTAGTGATGTATGTGAAGCAGGTGGGGATAGGATTGTCATCTTCAAGATCCTTTTTCCTCAACAACAAGAAGTTATAAATAATGGGTATAGAATCACTCTTTCATGGAGTCGCTTGCAAACAATACAAAGAGCCTTATCAAGTTTTCTGATCACCCTACAGGTGGTGGTGGTGGTTGGAAATTCAATGAGTGGACAAGATATATCAATGGAGCTTGTGGATGTGGCAAAGGAGATACATCTTAGTGCCAAATCTCTTGATGTTTCTGAGGGCTTATCCAAAGTAATCTCCAAGCATCAAAACCTGTACCTTCGTCCTCAGGTACCGCTAATCGCAACATAAGTATCAAGCTTACGAACCATTTGATTAAGAGCTAGCACTGTTATTCATCGTAAAAATTCAAATAAAAAATGATTACATACTGGGCTCTAATTAGCTAGCATGTGGGACCCACTAAGTACTGATCAATCAACACATTAAGTCATTTTAGACCAGGAGTCCACGGGTACAAAATATCAAGTGTATGAATCATTTGATTAAGAGGTAGTATGCCATTATTCAGAGAAAAAATTTAATTTGGAAATGGGTATATACTTGGAACTAATTAGTTAGCATGCGCAACCCACTAAGTAGTATTTGTAATCAGTACGAAACACAAAGTCATGTTGGGCTTGTATTTTACCGGTATATAAAAAATATAAAAATTATTTTTTGTAAATGAAACTCAACTGCATTGGGTTATAATGATATTGGAACTTTTGGGCCTAGTTTGAGCCTAATGTAACTTTGTTGATTCCAAAAATTGCAGGTAGACTCCCTACAAGAAGATGGAAGGGTTCTCTTTGTAGATGGATCTTGGGTCATTGCAGACACCATCATATATAGCACAGGGTAAGGCTGTTCATATCCCAGTTAGTTAAGCCTAAAACAAACATAAGAAGAATGAGTAAAGTTTGTATTATTTTTAGGTTGATCTCAGTTTGGGATAACCCTTAGTATTTTATTTCCCAAATCAATCCAATCCAAACCCAATGCAAGCCCTATCTCATTGATTTGAAGATTTCATTATTGTCATTGTCACAAAAGGTCTTTTGGCAAACATTACCCATCAGATTCTGGAACTACATTCTTTTTCCTAAGGTTTTAAACATGCAGTATCAAGATATGTATTGATGTTAGTAATACAATCACGCATTAATTGATATCAAACAGTATTGACTTTTGCATTGATAATATCGGTATTGAAAGTTCAAAATACTAATGTATCAACTGATAGGGTGCATGTCGGTCGATATTTAGAATCATACTGTCTCAACCCTATCCAATACCGAAAGGCCGGATGTGGATGGAGGGGCCCATAATATCCCACACACCATTTCCTAACCACATTTTCCATTAATGCGCAGACAAGCTAGATACCAAAAAAACAATTCTAGAATTTAAAATAGATGAATCAAATTCACTTGAGCGTGTAGCACTCACATACTTAAGTAAATCTGATCAATCTATTTCAAATTCTGAGTAAAATTCTAGGACGGATTGTAGCATTCTGTTTCCATTGCCAAAGGCTCCGTGATTAGAAAATCAATCCTGACAACTGATCCACTTGCCTTAATTTTTTCACATCATTAGTACATACAACTCAATTTTGTCACATCATTTGTACACAACTTGGTATGAATACCCTTCTTGAAGACTAATATAACTAGACCATGAGAAGAGATTATGGTTTTTCTTTTTTTTCTTCTTCTTTTTCTCTTTTTTTTTTCCTTACAAATTCAAGTGATTTATACAGGTATTCATATTCATTCCCCTTCCTTGACACCAAAGGAATTGTGGTGGTGGATGATGACAGGGTGGGACCTCTGTATGAGCACACCTTCCCTCCATCACTTGCTCCTTCTCTATCTTTTGTAGGAATTCCTAAAAAGGTAATGTCGTTCTTATGATCTTTATACGAAAAAGTCCATTTTGTCGCATGTGTATATACACATATGATCATTTATTATGGATCCATTGACCTCGTTTGGGCTAATTTTATTTTTGTATTTTTGCTTATTTTTGTTTTTGTTTTTTCATTTTTGGCTAAAGCTTTTTAATTTTGAAATCATCTCAACGAGAGAAACTAAAAAAGATCAACTTTTTTATCAAAAGATGAAAAATCCATCAAAGACTAAACTAACCAACATAAAATCTAATTTCTTGGCTTCTTTTTGTTCTTACTTAACTTTTTTTATATTTTGATAGATTCTTTTACTTTGATAGATTTTTCTTACTTTTTCAGATCATATAAGAGTAATTGAAGAAGTACCAAACGATGAAAATGAAAATATGTTAGATATATTTTGGTAGATTTTTTTATATTTTGTTCAAACGATGAAATTTTTTTATTAAAAATAAAAATTAATAAAATAAAATAATTAAATAAGCCATTATTCTGAATGTCGAACTGGTATATTCAAATCAGTCCTACTAACCACCACTCATTAGACGAAGAATAATAACAATAAAAATAAAACTCTAAGTAATCAAAGTTCAACTTTTAATAGTCAGAATTAAATTCTTAGTAGTCAAAATTTATTATTATCTACTGCTCACTTGCAGTAATGAGCATTTTCGTATTCAAATATTGGAGGAACCTATAGAATTTTATTAGAATTTAATTTAATTAAATTTTTTTTTGATAATTTGTAGATCATAGGCTTCCCTTTCTTTGAGTCACAAGCAAAATGGATAGCTCAACTACTGTCAGGGAAAAGAGCATTGCCATCATGGGATGATATGATGAAGTCCATTAAGGAGTTCTATCACTCAAGGGATGTTGCTGGAGTTCCCAAGCATAAAACCCATGACATTGCAGATTTTGAGGTACCCTCCAACTTTGCTCAAATCACTTAGGTTTTGTTTGGATTTTTGAATTGTTAAGGAAAAAGAAAGTGATGAAACTATTATACTAATAAAAGTTACTTGAATTTTATTTCCCATAATTAATTTCTAAAATACTCAATCGGCAATAATGTTTTTATGAAACAATTGAAAAAAGAAGAGTGATTTCTGCATTCCATTTTTATCATAACACACTTTTTGTGTCTTTGTTAGGTGATCTTACTAAAATACCCTTTACAATGATATTATTTTTCAAAAACATCAATACAATTTTACATATTGTGAAGGGTATTTATGCAACTTAAATTTTTTTTTTAAAGAATATAGTCTTTAGAAAAATGCGGAATGTGAAATTCAATTTCCTTAAAAAATGATACTCATAATTTTTTTATTTATTTTTGCATTTAAGAGTGGAAAGAATGGAGAAATAATAATGTTTAGCATTATCTAATTGATTAGCTACCTGTGTACAAACTTTTCTCAATGGCCTTTATTTGGGTGAGAAAGTGAAGCCATTACTTCCATGTAATGTTCATGAAATCTAAATTAACAATTAATGACATGCTGGTTTGTGTTCATGCCATACTAAATATTTAGCAGGGCAGAACTAATGAACTGCAAATTTGATAACTAAAAATCAAATTAAATAAAACTTTGTAATAGCACGCGAAGCTCCGAGAGAGGTAGTACGTAGTCAGCCTTACGCACTTAATTTTAGTTTACAATTACAGCCTAAAGGTATATTTGAGGTTTCAATAAGAAAAAAGTGGGATTTGATATATCTATACAATCCAATTTTCCCATATCATATCATCATATCCCATATTTGAAATAAATTCATTCAGAACTTTTATCCAAATCTAACAACAGATAAAAAAATGGATAATATAAATGTAAAGTCTTTTGCTTAATCTTATCCAAACTTGTAGAATGGTATTCTTTTGCTGGAAAACCTTGAAGTTATTTAAATAAATGTAAAGTCTTATATATGCAATGGATAATATTTTTTGTATCATATTTAACTTGGTGTATGTTTATACGGTGTTCACTATATAAAGTTAATGCGGTCTAATTGTACATCAATGCCGCATTATTCATCGTACGTATAAGCCTCATTAGAACAAATACAAAGAGGAAAAAAAAAAAAAAAGAACCCTTCAAACATCGTATAAGGCTAAATATGTGAACCCATATTCTACCGATTCTTATCAAAACACAAACATGTACCCCAATAGCTTATATCATATGGATTGATCCAAGATTGATTTCTAAATCTTGGTTGATTCTTCTTGCAGTATTGTGACAAGTATGGGGATCATATTGGATTCCCACGCTTGGAAGAATGGAGAAAAGAGCTGTGCATATCAGCCCTAAAAAATGCAGAAGCCAACTTGGAGACATACCGCGAGTTGTACGACGATCTTGAGATGCTTCAAGTGGCTCACCACAGCCCTCACTTCACTCAGCTTGAAGCTGAAGTTCCTTCCTCTATGTTCCCAATCAGTTGATTTTCACAAGTTTTGATAGGAAACAATTTTTGTGAAGCACTTTCATTGCTTTTGGAAGCATAGATCAAAGCTGACAATGTTTTCAGAAGCAAGAGAAGTGCTTTTAAATTGTTAGTGCAATCGTATCAATGTTTCGGCTCTATAGAGAAGAACCATTAAGCGTCAAGTTCTAAACGTTTTTTCTCTTTTAATTTGTTAATTTGTCGTAAGATCCGTGTGTTCTTGTTATGAGTGTACATTGGGCCGGAGGCCCGTGGGCCGCCTAAAACTGCCCTGGACCTGTTATTATAACAGTTCAGTATAAACTCGGCTAAGACATGAGTCTGCACTAACTCGAATATATCTGACATAAACCTTGGTTTGGAGCCAAAGCCTACCCAAAGCCCGGCCAATTGGCCCAACCTATAAGCCCACAAAAAATAAAAAAGATAAAAATAATTAAATCACTTAAGTGGTCAACCTTATTGTATTTTTTTATATTTAATTATATACAAGAAAAACAAATGTATACATATTTAATAATAGTAAAACAATGATGATATATTATTAAAAGTTTATTTGTAAGTAAAAAAATATAAGAAACACATTGTATTATACTATTGTATAATATTGTTTATTATTTATAGAAGCGATAAAAAAAATAAGAACAAATGTAAAAATAAATAAATTATTTTCAAACTTGCAATAAAAATTTTCTAAGTTTTGTGGTGTATTAAGAAAAAAGAGCTCACAAAATGAATTTTTTGTGGAACCTAGTCCGGTTATAAGTCATTATATTTGTTCCTTTCGTTAGAATTTGTTAACTCTTGTAATATTGTACTATCTCTTTATCTCTTTTCGGGTTTATCAATCCCTTCGTGGAGGGCTCTGTTATTGAAAAGGTAGTGATAGTAAGTTCTGAGACATGAAATCATGTGGAAAATGATAACCACCGTCTTGATTAAAACCCTAAACTCATATTTGACAATCACATGAAGATAACCAAATTGCAAATGAACCTGCTATTGACTCAATACAACACTAGCAGATTTTTCATTCATGTGTAGATCAATTTACTCCAATTCTCAAACAATATGATAATTACGCAAACAAGCGGCCTATAAAAAAGCATTATATACACCAAGAGGCCGAGATACCAATTGAAAAATCGACCAGTCAAGGTGCAAACAAATCAATCACTATCTCTTCAAACTGTAACAAGAACTAACTCACAGAATTCGTTAAATCCACAACTAGACGATTCAAGTATATAACTTGTCTAGTCCACGTGCATTGTTTCTTCGCTTGATTACTACAACATAGAATCCAAGATGCCTTCAACCTTAAAATCCATCAAAAAATATCACTTGAAGCAATAATCTAAAATTTCTTTTTATATGAGGAGCCGCAGTCGGCTAGGAGTGCATCTTAATTCTAGATTTGAAAGACATCTTAAGCCATCTATTTATACTTAATAGGATTGAATTTTATATAAGTAAGACACCTACGAGTATAAAAGGAGACAAAGCTCTTAATTCGTAAAGTCTGACTAACCTAAAGGATTTTAGATCCCCAAAAATAAGAAAAATGAGAAAACGAAAACTAACTCACTGCCTCTTTGCCGCTCAAGCTCTGAAATTGCAACTACATACTCTGCATCAGTGCGAGATCTCTTCATCAACTTTCTGGCTCTAAATCTTTTTATTTCACCAAAATACTATAAACTCCTAATGCAACACAAAAAAACAATTATAACTAAATTAAATTTTAATAAGAAATTGTCAAAATAACATAGAATGCTAAACCTTAACAGCAATTTTGGCCTAAATTACATGTACAAAGCAATCCCATGTATGAGAAATTATCTCACTCTAATGCCATGAATTATAGCTATCCTTCCTTGCCAATTTATGGCAAATCCAAAAATCTCATAACTTCAAAATATATATATATACACATATCCTGCATATCATTATTATTAGATGGACGTAACGACGTAAGCTAAGGATTCCTCTATTTATCTTTTTCCAACCATTCAAGCTTCTTTTCCATAAATCCAACTTAATATCACTGTTTTGTGGCTTCAAAAGGGCACTTTTTTATCATGTTCTTCATTCTATGGTAAAAAGAGTTACTTGACTGCCTCCTTGCTTTTGATCAACACTCATTTCTAGCCATAATTTTCTCCCCAAGCTTTTTTTTACTTGGAATTAAACTTGCAGCTTCTATTAGCCCTCCACTTTTGAAGATCCTTAGTTACGTCATACCCAAAAAGAGAGGTGAAAGGATCTCTGTAAGACAAACTCATTCATCATATCTCTTTCATTTTTTCATCCTGGATCTATGCGCATCGTTGCACCACCATCGTTGCTTTGCATCATCAATGCCCCACCACTGACAAATTGTGCAAACTAAGACCTTTAGCCACACATACAATTTGCTAGTTATTGAATAAAATAGAGCCTATTGTGCATACAAGCCCGGCCGTGGCATAAGCCCGGTAAAGTCATAACTTTAGGCCCAAAATTTAAACTACATTTTAGGACTTCAAAAATTTGTAAGCATTTATATAAGTTTGTATATAAATTTTTGTATATAGTTCAACCTAATTAACAAATAAATAGCGCAATATTATTTTTTCTCCAAAACCCCAGTTAAAAAAAGAAGGGCCCATTGCCCCAACTAATTCTCATATTCTCATTCAACAATTAGTCCAATCCTAACTAATTCAGCCGAGAAGAGAACAAAAAGGCCACTTGAACTGTTAAAAATTTCTTTCGATAATGATGGGAGATATTTGCTTCTCGAATTGAAAGTATTAAAGATTTCTTTATCAAAAGAAATAAAAAAGCCACTTGAAGTACTCAGCTATTTGAAAGCAATGGAATGTTATTTTTCAAACACATGGATTGCTTGTAGAAATTTTTGATTATACTGATTATAGTAGCATTTGGAGAAAAAAGTTTTTCAAAAATGAAGTTGATCAAAACTTATTTTCGATCAATCATGTCGCAACAAAGATTGAATGGCCTAACCATGTTATTTATTGAGAAAAATATGGTGAAAAAGCTAAATTACACAAGTTTAATTAATACTTTTGCAACCAAAATGCAAGATTTAAGGGTTGTGTTTAAATTACAATTTTGAGTTATTACAATGAGAAGGACTAATTTTTATGATTTTATCTTTTTAGTTATAATTATTGTTTAAGTTTATTTTATTATTTATTTTTTTAATTCATATAAGTTTTTAAAAGCCCTATTTTAAAGTTTATTTTAAATTTTCTAAAACTCAGAGCCGACCCTCTGTGTATATGGGCTGTAGTAATCACATATCAAATATTCAATTTGAATACTCTAGTTTTTTTTATATATGTATACAAATGTTATATTTGTACATGCAGTCAAAAAGTTCTAACAAAATATCAAAATATTTGAATACCTTGACCACATACTCACAAAATCCAAAACATGTGAATACCTAGCCCAAATATTATTTTTTTTTCGTAATTAAGCATATAATAACTAAAAACAAATCCATACAATGTGACTCAAAACAAAAGCCCAAGAACTAACAAAATAATAGTAGAGCAAATCATTAAAAAAAAAGATAAATCTACACTAAAAAATTTCTCTCACAACTTGAAAGGTAAGATAAGCATAAAATCAACATAAGCCTGTATTTGGAATTTTGACTCAAATTCAATTTGAATTGGTATAGACTTCTAGTCTATCATGGTTACTAAATTTTATTTTTTGAAGAGTTCTGAAGAATGTGAATTTGCAGTTGTTTAATTAGTTTTGAACTTGACTAGCACAAGTATAATTAAATTAGATCTCTTTTCTTTTCTATAAATATGAATGTAGCCTTAAATTATTGGTGTACAAATTGTTTTAGAGGAGAATTTATGAGAGTTTAGTGATTTGTAATCGTTTCTCCATATATTGAATTCTGCTATCCGTGAACGTAGGCAAATTACTGAACCACATAAAATTTGTCTCTTTTTATTTATTTATTTTTACTATTTTCAGTCTTTTTCTACAACAAGTGGTATCAGAGTTTTAGTTAAAACTATTTTTTGTTCTCTGCTTAGAATTCAAAGTGGTCAAAAATTATTTTTGAATATATTAGAAGTTTCGTCTTGTTGAGACGATTTTAACGGTATTGTATACGTTAAAAATAGAGTTCCGACACGCCCTCCCGGTCCAATTAAGTCTCTCCAATATTTGTGGAAAGAAGTTAGAGAGTTCGAGTAATTATCTGTGGAGAACTATGGTATTCAACGCAAAATTTGAAGTGAAGAAATTCGATGGAACTAACAACTTTGGTATGTGACAATGCGATGTAATGGATGTTTTGTTTAAAAAAAAGTTGAATTTCACTTTGGAAGATAAGCCAGACAATATGTCAGACAAACAATGGGACAAGTTGAATCGACAAGCTTGTGGTACAATCCGTTTATGTCTTGCTAAATATCAGAAATATTTTGTGATGAAAGAATCGAAGGCAAAAGATCTTTAGAAGAAATTAAAATAGAAATACTTATCGAAAAGCATAGAGAGCCGTCTCTATTTGAAGAAAAAACTCTTTCGATTTCAGTTTCAAGAAGATACTTTTATGTCCGAACATTTAAATAATTATAATAAAATTCTTGCTGATTTGCAGAACTTGGATATCGAGATCCAAGACGAAGATAAGGTTTTGTTATTGTTGAATTCCTTACCTGGTTCATATGAACATCTGATTACTACACTTTTGTATGGAAAGAAAAAAATCTGTTTTAGTGATGTATCTAGTATTTTGATAAACAACAAGTACCGCCGAAAGGACAAGTAGGTCAATTATGATACATCCAATGAAACTTTGTTAGTAAGATCTGGTTCAACGCAATCTAAAAAGAAGAGAAGTTCTTGGTCAAAATCAGGTAGTGATTTATCTAGATAAAGGGGAATCGCCAAAGATGGATGTGCCTATTGCCACAATTCGAGCACTGAAAGAAAGATTGTCCGAAACTGAATGAATAGAAGAAAGACACAGCTTCCATAGCCAATACTGTCAGTGAGGATGAAGATTCTGATGTTGTCGTAACATGTTCACCATTTGTCTGCCATTCTAATGAATTCTAGATGTTCTTATCATATTTGTCCCAATCAGGATTAGTTTTCTAACTTCACAGATATAGATGATAAAGCAGTGCTTATGTGTAACGATAATGCCAGTAAGATTCGAGAGATAGGAAGTATCCGTTTGAAGCAGTATAATGGAACTATCAAGGTTATTTTAAAAGTTTGGTATGTTCCAGACTTAAAGAATAATCTTATCTCACTTGAAGTTCTAGACTCAAAAGAGCTCAAAATCAGTATGAATGGTGGAGTTATCAAAGTAATGTTGGAGGCTCGTGAGATTTTGAAAGATACTATTCGTGGTAATTTATATTTTCTGTATGAGAATATTTTTAAAGGTGGTGCTAACACAATTTGTAAGAAGCCTCCAAAGACTAAGGTCAAGCTCCAACATTGTTTAAACTTAACCAATTTGTCAAAGTATTGAACACATACGAGTGTATGGTATCTTTTAGGACGCATCTGGTGGAAGCACTAATCTGCTAATATATTAAATTTGAAACTTTGGTCACCCCAAATGAATTTGGCGCCACAAAGCACATTTGGATGTAGAGTTTATCTGTTGATTTGCTCGATTCAAAAATTTGAGCACTTTTAGTGCATTTGGCGACAATTTTGGTATGTTGATTTGTTTGGGATATGGATACTCACCAAGGTGGAGATTATTGAGAATTTTGGCTCAAATCCAATTTGAGTTGATGTAGACTTCTAGTCTATCTTGATTACTAAATTTGATTTTTTAAAGAGTTCTGAAGAATGTGAATTTGTAATTGTTTTAATTAGTTTTGAAATCGACTAGTACAAGTATGATTAGATTAGATCTCTTTTCTCTCCTATAAATATAAATTTTATCTCAGAATATGGTGTACAAATTGTTTGAGAATAGAATTTGTAAGAGTTGAGTGATTTATAATTATTTTTTCATATATTGAATTTTGTTGCCCGTGGACATAGGTAAATTATCGAACCACGTGAAATTTGTTTCTCTTAGGTTTGTTTGTGATTATTTTGAGCCTTTTTGTATAACAGCATTGAGAGATTTTTTTTTAACAAGTCCAAGATTTTCAAATAAACATTTCTTATTTGCACCTCTTGAAGTTGCAATCTTCAAAAGAACCACGAAATTTTCATTTGAATAGAATTTTGGGAGCCCTTAGAAGGAGCCTAAATGTTTAAAAACTCAACTGGCTGCTATACATTTGAATTCACTCATCCTTGATTATTAAAAAAAAAAAAAACCAACTTTCAAATGTTATAATGAAAATCTTAACAAAGTTGTGTTGGAATACTACGAAACATAACAAGTTACGTCATATTAGTATTAAATAAGATATTGTCAATAATATTGCACGGGAAACTATCAAAGTTATAATTAAAATACCTGAAAAATAATTTTTTAAAATTTAGTTGCAAAGTCCCTTAATATATCATCCATCCAATGGACAAATGTTATTTTGCGATATGTGGCCTTCATGTAACTGACATCACTATTTTAATTTCTTGAAACAAATGTATCAAATTATTAAATTTATCTTATTTTTAATATTTAATAAATTTGAATAAGAAAATTTGTAAGAAATCAGTAACAAGTATATGGGTGTAATTTCGGCCCGGCCCAGGCCAGCTGTGGCTCGGGTGGGCTAAGTTCGGCAGGCTCCCAACAAAAGTTCGGGCGGATCGGACTTTTTGGAGGGAGGGTCGGCACAGGTTCAAGAGGTATAGAGTTCAGATTTAGTACTTAGGCCACGAGCCGGGCTTTTTACTGGCTTTTTATTTTTTTTATTTTTATTTTTTTTTTGTTTTTTTTTTTGAGTTATTGACTTGTTGTATAAAGTATAAATTATTAAATTTATACTTTATAATTTATTATAAGTTTATTTATTAGTTAGTTATTTTATTATAAATTTAAGATTTTGTTTGTTTTTTAGTTACTTAGTTTATAAGTTTATAGTCAAATATTAGTTGATTAGTTTATAAGTTTATGGTTTATTATTAGTTATTAGTTTATTATAAGTTTAAACTTTATTAGTTATTAATTTATAAGTTTATAGTTTATTAGTTTATAAGTTAATATTATTATAAATTTATTAATTTATACACAGGTTTATAAATTAGTTTACTTGTCATGTATTAATATTAGTTTGTAAATTATGTTATGAACTAATATTTATAATAAACTATTATGTTGAATTATAGTTTATAATATTAGTATATAAATTATATTAAGTTATGTTGCAATAAATACATTACATTTATTATAATACATAAATACATTATATATAAATAATTAAATATAATAAGGGGCTCGAGTCAAACGGGCGGGCCAAACAAGCCGAGCCTCAAGGTTGGGGCTTGGGCCAAGCCAGGCCACGAGCTCAGGGCTTTAAGCCCAAGCCCGAAAAATACATTGACAGGCTTGGGCGGGTTTAGGCTTTTGGCGGGCTGAGCCAAACCTACAATGTAACAAGGCCTCGGGGGGGTCTCGGGCCGCTCACGACCCCCGGATCATTTTTATGCCCCTAAACAAATATTGGTAAGTGTAGTCTTTATTTAATTTATAAAATTTAAATTTTTGATTCCTTACTTTGGAAAAACTTTTTAGAGCCGCCACTGATTGTGCTTGTTTTATATTATAGGATTCTACTCTCTATTTGTTTCGATGAAAAATATTTTTAAAAAAATATTTGTTCATTTATGGTAGGATAGAAATTAAAATTAACAAAAAATATTTTTCAAATCATTGAAAAATAAGTTAATTTTGGTTTTAAAAAAAGGTCTAATTTTTATAGTGAAATGTATTTTTTATTCTTGTCATCTTACCACGACCGCCACTAATACTCAACACATCACCATCGTCATTACTACCACTACTATCACCACCATTGCCGTTGTTATCACTGTTGCTACTATTACCATCACTAACCACACCACCATTATATCCCTCACCTCATAACCCTAATTTGGTCACCGCTGCTACTACCACCACAACTACCTTTCCACCACCACAAACACTGTCGCTTCTGTTATCACCACCAGCGCCCCCACCAATATTGCTACCAATGTTAACTACAGAGCTCATGGGCATTTTTTTCATAGAAGCTTCGTGTAAAGTCCCAAAATACATATATATATATATATATATATATATATATAATAATTTTTTTAAAAGAATTATTTAAAATAATAATTAAAGTCTG
>JAULJZ010207013.1:0-19027 GCA_032270985.1 Heliamphora pulchella
GAGGGTTACCTTTGCTGCCTTTCAGTTGAGGGAAAGTGCTCACATGCGGTGGAAGTTTGCCAAAACCACAGTTGGGGGCACTAGGGAGGCATTCACCAAGGTATTTCTGGAGAAATACTTCATGATGACATTGAGAGATCCCTATAGAGAGGACTTGTTTTTTTTTTTTTTTGACGCAAGGGACGATGGTAGTGATTGAGTATAAGGCTGAGTTTACTAGCCTATCTCGGTTTTGCACAGGAGATCATGCCTACAGAAGAGTTTCATGCGAAGAGGTTCAAGAGGGATTTAAGGCTCGCTATCCGAGACAGAATGGCGGCATTCAGGATGCAGGTCTTTATAGAGTTGGTGGAGACCGCCATGAAGGTGGAAGACACTCTGAATGAGACGCGCAGAGATAGAGACAGTAGGGGTCCGTAAGATGGGGGACGTGCACAGTTCCATGGACGCAGGGATAAACGTTGACGGACATCTGGTCCGAGTTCTCATCCAGTGGGGTCGTATCTGCCACAGTCTTCTGTATCCACGCCTCCCGTAGCTTCAATAGGAAGGTCAGATCAGAGAGAGCCTGCTTATTTTAGATGTACATGGCCAGGGCTCCGCGCGGCAGAGTGCCGGAGTCCAGCGCCAGTTCAGGGACTGTTGCAGTCGCAGGCTCAGGAGAGGGGGCCGGTGGTATGTTTTGAGTGCAGCCAATCTGGGCACATCCATAGGGACTATCCTAGAGGAGGGAGTATGAGGAGTACAATTGGAGCACCTATTACTCCATCCACCCAGGGACGTCAGCCTTCCAGATTTACAGAAGGGGGCGCCTCGGTACAGTCAGGCAGACAGTCGACAGTTCAGGGCCACAGTGGACAGGCCATAGCATATGTTCTTGCAGATGCTAGTTCATCCAGAGCACCGATCGTGCCCGATGCTGCTGCTACCACCTCCATGATCAGAGGTTCTCTTCTAGTCTATAGATCATGGGCCAGTGTTCTTATCGACACGGGAGCATCACATTCGTTTATATCATCTACTTTTGCATCTACTTTGGGTTTGAAACCAGACTTATTGGGTAGTGTTTTGAACGTGGAGACCCTAGTCAGTGGGAGTGTGATGTTGAGTCTTATTTGTAGATCCTGTGTATTGGAGGTCACCGGTCGTTGTTTAGAATTTAACTTTATCATTCTAGATATAACCACGTTTGATATCATCCTAGGGATGGATTGACTGACCACCTATTATGTCTTTATCGATTGCGATCGACGGAGGGTAACGATTTGTACACCGGCGGGAGATTGCTTTTGCTTTGTGGGTGACCAGGATGAGGGTTTGGTATCTATGCCCGGTGTTGTGCGAAACCAGGGCAACCTGGGTTCCCTCTTTGCAGTTCTCATGTTGGATGTGGGAGTTGGGGTTCGAGGAGAGTTACCTCTGGTGGTTTGCGACTATCCAGATGTCTTTCCTGACGATCTGCTTGAGTTATCGCCGAATCAGGAGGTAGAGTTCTCTATTGAGTTGGTTCCAGGAACTGCTCCCATATCCGTGTTGTCTTACCATTTTGCACCCGCTGAGTTGCGTGAACTCAAGGTACATCTACAAGAGTTACTGGATAGGGGGTTTGTGCGTCCGAGTACTTCGCCGTGGGGAGCTCCTGCTCTTTTTGCCGAGAAGAAGGATGGATCCTTGCGATTGTGTATCGACTACCGGAAGCTGAATCAGGTGACAGTGACAATGAAGAACAAGTATCTTATGCCGAGGATAGATGATTTGTTTGATCAGTTGAATGGGCGGAGCTGCTTTTCCAAGATTGACTTAAGATAAGGATACCATCAGTTGAGGATTAGGGATGAGGACATTGCAAAAATTGCCTTTCGGACTCGCTATGGTCACTATGAGTTTCTAGTTATGCCGTTCGGTCTAACGAACGCTCCTGCTATGTTATGGGTTTGATGAACCGGATCTTCCACCCTTATCTGAACAGTTTTGTGGTGGTGTTTGTGGATGATATTCTCATCTACTCACCTACTAAAGAGGTGTACGAGGATCATTTGCGTATTGTTCTATAGACTCTGAGAGAGCATCGCTTGTATGCAATGTTCAAGAAGTGCTAGTTTTGGATGTCTGAGGTAAGGTTTCTTGGACACGTAGTGTCGACAGACGGAGTAGCAGTTGATTCGTCAAAGACAAATGCTGTGGCGGGTTGGGAGCGACTGAAGAACATCTTTGAGATCCAAATTTTTTTGGGTATAGCAGGCTACTACTGACGGTTCGTGAAGGATTTTGCGATACTTGTTGCGCCGATGACGCGTCTGACGCGGAAGGGAGTTGTATTTATCTAGAGTGAGTACTATGAGTCGGCATTCTAGGAGCTGAAGACGAGGTTGACTAGCGCACCAGTGTTGATTATCCTAGAGCGAGGCTTGGGGTATACAGTGTATTATGACACATCACATGACGATTTAGGCTGTGTTCTGATGCAAGGAGGTAAGTTTGTAGCCTATGGTTCTCGACAATTGAAGACGCACGAGAAGAACTACCCGACACACAATCTGGAGTTGGTTACCGTGGTCTTTGCCTTGAAGACATGGCGTCACTATCTTTATGGTGAGCACTTTGAGCTTTTCTCCTATCACAAGAGTTTGAAATACTTGTTTTCACAGAAAGACCTGAACTTGCGCCAATGACGATGGATGGAGTTGTTGGAGGATTATGATTTTGACATGCAGTATCATCTAGGGAAGGCCAATGTTGTGGTTGATGCGCTCAGTAGGAGATCTTGTGGGTCACTAGCTTCTGTGGCTATACGCGAGTGGCACATGCTTGGAGAGATCGTGGAGTTTGATCTGTGTCTTGGAGAGACAACGACATGTGCCACCTTGTTCTCAGTAGTTTTACGACTTGCCTTGATTGCACGAGTGCTAGAGGTCCAGCAGACGGATCAGGAAGCTCAGATGATACGGGATCATGTTGCTAGTGGAGAGGATACAGCAGGTTGGGTTGTGGGTTCAGATCAGAGTTTGAGATTGGCCGGGAGGCTGTTTGTGCCAGAGTCATGCCGTACAGATATACTACATGAGTGTCATCATTCTCGCCTTGCTGTGCATCTAGGAGGCATGAAGATGTATCATAACCTACGTCGTCAGTTCTGTTGGACGAGAATGAAGAGAGATGTGATCCAGTTTGTTTCTCGGTGCCTTACTTGTCAGAAGGTGAAGGCAGCACACCAGAGACTGGCAGGATTGTTATAGTTGTTACCGATATCAGAGTGGAAGTGGGAGAACGTCACGATGGACTTTGTGTCGGGACTTCCTTGATCACCTAGGGGACACGATGCCGTATGGGTTGTGCTTGATAGGTCGTCGAAGTCTGCACACTTTCTCTCCATTCGCGTGAAGGATTCATTGGATAGACTGAGTAGGATGTATGTCAGAGAGATAGTCCGGTTGCATGGAGTGTCAGTGTCTATTGTTTCTGACCGAGTCCTGTGCTTC
The DNA here is from genome assembly GCA_032270985.1 of Heliamphora pulchella. Lineage (NCBI taxonomy): Eukaryota > Viridiplantae > Streptophyta > Magnoliopsida > Ericales > Sarraceniaceae > Heliamphora > Heliamphora pulchella. The sequence goes on from JAULJZ010207013.1 coordinate 3,480, forward strand.
ACATTGCGCTTTTGGCAGAGTCTTTAGGAGGCTTTGGGGACGAACTTGATGCTAAGTATAACTTTTCACCCCCAGACGGATGGCCAGTCTGAGAGGACTATACAGATTATGAACGATATGTTGAGGGCATGCGTACTTGATTTCAGGGGTTCTTAGGAGGATCACCTACCTTTGGTAGAGTTTACATACAACAACAGCTATCAGTCCAGTATTGCAATGGCACCATATGAGGCTTTGTATGGTAGACCATGTAGGTCACCAGTGTGTTGGACAAATGTGGGAGAGACCATAGTTTTGGGACCAGACATGGTACGAGAAACGACAGAGAAAATTGCAGTGATTCACCAGCGTTTAGTGATAACACAGAGCCGCCAGAAGAGTTATGCAGATCGGTGGAGAAGGCCTTTGGAGTTTGTAGTAGGAGATCACGTGTTTCTAAAGGTCTCACCACGCAGAGGCTTGATGAGGTTTGGTTGTAGCGAGAAGCTATCACCGAGCTTTATTGGTCCTTTTGAGATCTTAGAGCGGATTGGCGAGGTTGCTTACCATTTGGCCTTGCCACCTCAGTTGGCGTCTCTACACAACGTGTTTCACGGTTCTATGCTTCGGAGGAACGAGCCTGATCCTTAACATGTATTAGATTAAGCTGAATTGCGGGTTGATGATGATGTCACCTATAAAGAGCGTCCAGTGAAGATTCTTGATACGAAGGAGCAAGTGTTACGGGGGAGAATAATTGCTTATGTCAAAGTCCTATGGATTTATCACAGGATTGAAGAAGCGATGTGGGAGTTTGAGTTTGGGATGCACGCTAGATACCTGAGCTGTTTACCTCGTGACCTTGTAGCGAATTTTGAAGGCAAAATTCCTTAAGGGGGAGAGTTGTGAGACCTTGTTTTGTTTCTTTTTGAATTATATATATATATATTCGACGTGTTCATTCATGTATATATATGTTTAGATGCATGTTTGAGTTTAAATATTCATGCTGGGTTGGTTTCTGGGGTTGTTGGGTGTTACGGTGCGAATTTCAAAAATTCAAAAAAAAAAAAGATATTTTAGAGGCCTATAAATAATTGGAGTTAGATATTTTAAAAAGGATATTTTCAAAACTTACTCACTAAGTTTTCTCCTTATCTCTCTACCTTCTCTCTAATTTCTCGGGGGCCCGGGGCTTGGTTTTTGACGATGAAACTGCCGATCCTTGTTGTTGGCATCGTGGTCTACGCATCCATCTGGACAGAATTTTATTCTGGTGAAACTCGATTTTGCACGTGGATCGAGTGTCGAGTTTTCAACTCACCGAGATAGGATCCTAGAATGTTAAGTTGTTAAAAGGTGTTACGTGTATTCCTATGCATATCTACCGTTTAAAAATGCATGAATAGTGATTTATGTTTAAATCGGGTTTTTGGTTTAAAAACCATTTTTTATCGTTTCGGGGGATAGAAGTGTGTTTCGAGAGTTTTCTTTCGAGGTTTTGGTGTGGAATTTGGACATATGAGTGTCCGAGGGTGTTAAATAGATGTTTGGAGGCTTGATTTGAGGTTTAGAAGCAAAAATCGTAACTTAAAAATATTTTCTAGGCAAGGTCAGTTGATTGGATCTTCATGATCAATTGACTGGATCATGTTCGTGGGAGGTCAGTCGACTGAAGTGATTTTGCCTTGGATTTTTCTCCTTTTCGGTGTGTTTTCAGTCGACTGGTGGGTTGGGCCCAGTCGATTGGTACGAACGTAAAGAAAAGATGCGAATGTGTGCACATGCATTGACAAATGGTATGGTTGATGACTATCTAGAGTTCAATAACTGACTAAGTGAGGGATGGTGTGGATTCGAGGGACCAATGTACGTATTATAAGTGTGAGTTAGTGTCGAATGGGATTTATTGTGATCGATTAGGGGTTGAACAATCGACTAAGAGTCAAATGTTCGATGGTAGAATGTGGGGTTATGTATGTACGTTGTGTCGTTATGTGGTATGTGATTAGATTTACGTATATAAGTATATACCTGTGAAATATTTTATCTGTGTGGCATATCTAGCCCAAGTGACGCATTAAGTTCATGTGACAGTATTACTTTGAATGACAATAATACCAGGGTGGTAATCTCTATTGTATGGAGCCTTAGCCTTCATTATGATGTGACACTTAGTTTTTTCGCAAGATGAGAGTTATGGTTTGTGAATTGAGGAACTGGTCGAGGGTGGGTAAAGGGTGAAGGTTTAAATGAGATGTTTGCAGATTAGGAGGATAAAAGGTGTTCTTTGGAGCTTTCGATGAGTTGAGTGAGTTCTTTTTTTTTTTTAAACTAGGAGTTGTTGTCTCTGCTCGGGAATGAGCATTTCTTCATCTTTAGTGGTAGCATTTCTGACGTACATAGAATGATGATGTGGCTTTGAATTTTGTAGTCATCAGTTAATCATGAAGGGTTTAACAAGATTTTGGGTATGGTGCGTATGAATCCCTGTGAGCAATGCCAGAATTTGACGTGTGTTTAAGTTTACAGAAGTAGTCCATTGTATGCGTTTTGATATGGCGATGAGGTAGTTTGAGGCAGTTCAAACAAGATTGTAATTCTTACGAACAAAAGCAGAGAGTGTTTGAAACCAGTTCCGGTTGTAGATTAGTTTGTGTTATGCGTTGATCGCTTGTGTGGGTCCCATCCGGTGTGAGTTGGATCTCGGTTCGACGACATTTGGATAACCTCAGCATTGGTGAGACCTTTTTCACGGAGGCAATCGGTATGTATACTTATCCTTCAAAAACATGTTTGTGTTACGAGACGTCATTCTTTGGAAATTGCGGGTGGTTGACGGTAAGGCAGTTGACTTGAGTTCTAGTGTTGAATTTCGGAAATGAAATTTCCTAAGAGGGGGAGGTTGTAGGAACCCGACCTCTTTTTATTTTGAGGGTTATTTAAAATTAGTTAAGGGACCTCAGTTGGAAGATGAAAACGGGTTTAATTAGGCCAGGGAACTAATATTTTATCATGGTGACTATAATTTTATACTGAGTAATGCTTAAGGTTAATTATTAAGAATTGTTTCGATGAGTTTTGGGGTGTTTGGACAAAACTTGAAATTTTATATGATTCTTTTTCTTGAAGTTGCACACAGTGGTGACCGCTCGAGCGGTCACGAGCCTGCTCGAGCGGACTGTCAGCAGAGGCTTTTAAAAGTCGCAGGTTGAGTCATTTCTTTCATTTTTCCTCTTCTCTTCTCTTTCTTTGACCCGAACCCTAACCCTTGAAAACTCCATTGGAGCATGTTGGAGCTCCTCATACCCTCATTTGGTGGATCTCCCTTACTCCCGTTTTGAGTATACATCCGTTGAAGGTTGGAGCTACGCGTTGGAAGCTCATTTCTCACCGTTTGGTTGGAGATTTTGATTGTTGGAGCTTTCTAGGGCTTGTATCTTGTGGATTTAACTTCAAAGAGGTAGGATCTATGACTATTGTTGAACTTTTGTTGGATATGAGTTGTATACCTTGCGTATATGCATAAAAGCTTGAAAAATATATATTTTTGAAACCCTAGGTTGAGATTAAAGGTTGAAGCATGTTAAATATGATGTTTATGGATGATTTGTGTTAAGCCTATCTTGCTATTCATGTGGGGGAACCTCGAATATAGGAATTGGTAAACTAGGGTTTTGGATTGGATTGATTCTTGAACAAATTGGGAATTTTGGGGTTGGTGAATTCAAACGGCTAAATTAACTTGATTTTTTCGTAAATTAGAGGTTGTATCAACCTATTCATGTATAAATTCCATTAATTTGAGAAAATGTGAAAAAGCATCAAAATTAGGGCCTTTTGGGTTGTTGGGTTCAAATGATGAACTTAATCGAAGTTTTGGACAAATTGTGGTTATGTTAACCTACTTTTATATAGAGTGTCATAAATTTATATGATGCATGAGAACACATGAGTGTTGGGTTAGGAATTTTGAATAAATCCTTTAAATTGATAAATATCAATGATTTGATATGTTTATTTGGGGTTTATTTTTAACCTTTTTATTTGAACGTATGAATTATGAGAGTATTGAAAACAATTGAAATATTTAAATCCCATGTGTGTGTTGGGTGTTGACGAGAGGAACTGAGTTTAACGGTTGAACTTGGGTTGTAATGTGAATGATTTTGATTGCGTCGAGTTTGATGGAAGGAACTATGTTTGGGTTGGAGTCATGTGTGGAATGTTGGAAATAATGAAATGAATGAACCAATTTAGATCCTAGGATCATTTAATTATATGCTAGTCCAGCTCTTTGGTGAAAGACCGAAAAACTGTGCAGGTTATGTGAGTCATGGTAGATTATAGAATGCATCTGCAACTTGGCGGGTTTTTAGAGACCTTGCCGGTAGTGGCCATGCATGGGTTATAAGTTCGAGGCGGGTTATAGAACGCATTTGTTACTTGGCGGGCCCCTTGTGACTCAATCGGTAATGGCCATGCATGGGTTTATAGACTCGTTCGACATCGGTTCTTAAAAAAAAACATAAATGGAGAACTAGAAATGGTTGTAATGATAACGAAATGAAGGACTAAATGGAGTTGGTTTTATAAATGGAAAACTGGTTATGGGAATAACGTTTGGTTTGGAAACAAAATTGGTACTTCTTTTGAGAAAACTACGTGTTGCATTTCACATAACCATTATCGTATGCCATGCATTTGTTTATCTTTAGTCTATTTCCTACGAGTCTCAGCTCATGATGGGTAAAACATTTCAGGTGATAGCGGAAAGAAAATAACAAGGTGAGATATAGGCTCATGGAAACTTCTTTGGGTTAATTTTGATAAAATTATAGAATTCTTGAGAGGATCTTTTGTGTATTGATAATTGTAATCGTACATTCTTTTCACGTTGAATGTATGTTTGAGGGTTAGTAATACCTGGTTTGTAAGGCATGAAGGCCATGGATTCATGATTTGCACGCATGCCAGGGCGTGCGCAAGTGTTTCGGATTCGATTATTTGGTTGTGTATTGACTCTATAGATTAAAATGCTAAGATTACGTGTTTTGGAATTAAATAGAGTTATTTTGTGCCAAATGCGTATTTAACTTTAGATTTTTACACATTTAAAACTATGTACAAACTATGAGAAGAATGTTTGATTTTTTCAGTACTTAAAAAATATTCAGGTTTTTAGCCTTAGGGACTCTCGAGTATCCCACCGCTCGAGCGGTCTCTGCTGGGGCAAAATTCTTGGAAACTTTGATTTAAAAAGGAGTTTTGTTTGGTATTTTTAGGGTATCCGTTGGGGCATATATTAGCCTATTTAAAGGTTATTTTACGAGAAAATCGATTTCTTTACTTTTACCGTTTATGAGAAAAATGAAAGGAGTTGGTTTTAATTTCAAACAAAACTTCGTTTTGATTTATCTTTTAGCTCAGTTTTGTTTTCAAAATCTTTAACGTAGGTCTCTTTACCTCTTATATCGCGAGATTTTATTATTACGAAATCGGGGCCTTACATATTCGAAAGGAACAAGACAACAACTAATTGGATATGTAGATGCTGTATATTGGCTATCTTTTTGATCCATATAAAGGTCGATCCCAAACATGGTATGCATTTAGTTATGGTAATAAAACTCTATCATGGAGATTAGTAAAACAAATATCAACGACAACTGCATCAAATCACTCTTAGATATTGTCACTTCATAAAATAAGCCTATAGTGTATTTGGTTGAGGTCAATGATTCAGTATGCGTAGACACCAGAATTTGACCTCGCATAATCTTAGATGAATCCGATGATGAAAACGATTGGACCTGTGCCTCAGTACGATTCTCGAAAAATGATTTAAACTCGATATTTGAACCCAATCATCAAAATCTTCAAACCAATAAAATCTTTTTGAACCACCGACTCCAATGTGGCGACCGCCAATAGAACCCTTTGGAAACTTTTACTTTTTGTGGCGACCGCTATGTTCATTGTGGCGACCGCCAATAGAACTTCTTGAAAATCTTAGCCCAAAGTGGCAACTTTCACCTCCAATATGGCGACCGCCAACTTGCATTGTGGCGACCGCCAATAGAAGCTCTTGGAACATTTTCAAACATGGCGACCGCCAACTCCTAACATGGCGACCGCCAATTTCAAATGGCCTGATGTGTCTCAAAACGTGTCAGTATCTCATTGGTTGAAGAATTTTATAAATACCGTACCCAGCGTACGTTTTCAAGAGAGAATTCTAGAGAGAATTTTGGGGGAATGAGAGAAGTTTAGAGAGAGAAGCTCTACTGAGTCGCCGAGTAATCTCGAGCCCTGACACCGAAACCCTGCTGAAGTATCGAGAGCCGAACCCCTGATATCGAAGTTCTGAAATCCTAGTTTGGATCATCGCCCAGGACCGAATTGCCCATCACCACTACCCGACTTGAGGATTCTTTAGCGATCTAGGTACTTTACTTGGATTTTCAGTCATTGTAAGTCCATTTTCTACCTCTTTAGAGTGACCTGGTTAATTTGATTATTTTATTTTAATTATATTTTTACTTTGCTTATAATTGCTACGTTTATATTTGAATTTAAGTTTAAACTTATCTAGCTTACTTGCTTTGTTTATTTGTTTACTTATATCAACTAGTGCTAACATAATTTGGCAATAAGACTAAATAATGTCATTATTGTTATAATACAAGCACTTACATATATATGGCTGTAATTATCAATATTACACCAATTTAATGTTAATATTTTTTTTTGTAATGTAGCTTTATTTTCCTTTCAATGTCTAATTTTTTTTCTTTTATTTAATACTAATATTCTATTTTATTTTATTTTCTTTCTCTTTATTATTAGCTTAATGTTCTTTCACTAGTATTAATTTAATGTTCATTCACTAGCTTTTCTTTTCTATTTTCTTTTTTTTTTCTTTTAAATATTAGTATATTTTTTTTCTAGCATTTTATTTTATTTTATTTTATTTTTAATTTTATTATTAGTTTTATTTTTTGTATAATGTTTCATCTTATTATTTTTAATGTTAGCTTAATCTTTTCTTTCATAGTAATTCATTTATTTTTTTTATCTTTCTTTGTTAAGCATTAAAACTCCATCAAAATCCTTTAATTTAGTTTATTTTCCTTTCTTTCATTTTTCTTTTTTTTTTAATTTTGTAAAGCATTAAAGCCCTTTAGAATTTTCAAATTTTGGTTTTATTTATTTCTAATAGCACTTATTTTATTTTTTTTCTTTTTTATTTTGTTTAAACATAAAATCCATAAAAAAGATCTTTTAGTTTTAATTTAACTTCCTTTTGATAGCATTTTGTTTATTCCTCCTTTCTTTTATTTTCTTTAATATGGATTCAAAATTTTTTTAATCATTAGCTAAGTTTCCCTTCACTTCTTTTATTCTTAGTTAGAATTTAACATTTTTAAAGTATGTTTTATGTTAATATAATTTTGGGTTATTTTGGTAATATGCATTTAGCATTATTTATTTTTTATTTTTATATGTCTTGCTCACTTTCTTTAAAATTTTATTTAGAATAATTTAGTTTGCTTTGTAATAATCCACGTTTAGGTAATTTTAGCAATTTTTAGCATATTTTTGTTCTTTTATTTAAATTATAATAGCTTAGGTTGTTTTGATGAAATTCCATGTAGGTGCGCTCCATATATCATTTAGTTAGAAATGACATACTGTAAAACTTAAGATTTTTCTTTTAAAACTTGTTTTATTTGGCGTTTTATATACATATGTTATGTATTTTCTTCATTTAATTTTGAATATTCCCTTTTTGTGTCACGCCCCGAACCCTAGGGACCCGAGAACTAATCCTAGACTGTTCTGCCTAAGGGTCATCATCAATAACTTTCATTCGTTAGAGGCTTCGAGTTTAAACTTATAAAGAAATTTTTTTAAACAACCACATTCTCGTACATATCAAATTTTAGACAATGCTTGAGGTTTCAAGAGTTCATTTACAATCATCATATCCTTAATTACAATCCTCCACCCAGATTTAAATACAATCGTAGTGCAAAATACAAAAAATTACTAAATCTTCCTTTAGTCTTTCCCAAATGCATCCCTTGCCCTGATATCGTCTCTGGTCTTCATCACCTAAAATGGCTTAGTAGACATACGTGAGCCGAAACCCGTAAGATAAGATTAACTCAAATGTGATGCATGATTTGTGAGGTGTGATGGGTGCACACAAAAGTTTAATCAAAATCTTGTCATTTATCCCAAAATAACTTCATATTGCATAACCGAGTTTTGTATAAAAGGATTATTTCTCATACTTCTTAATTTTCATGAAATTAACTGTTACACCATTTTCAATTGGTCCAACTCATTTTTCAATCACCATTAACCCAATACATTTTACCATTTTCAATTATCTCAATACATATTATCGTTTTATTATATTTCCAAGTTAAAGTTTTACCAACCCAATTATGTACAGCGCACGCATATACACACGTTTTGCCAACACATTTCATATTTTACCAATTCATGGTTGAAAATCATAGACACCGACGTTGGACGAGCGTATAGACCTACGTAACGTTACACTCAACCTAGCCACACAGGCTCCATGAAGTAATGAAATGTTTTATACTCCGACACGACCAACGTCCTTTCCTGGTTGCTAGCCGGCGGGCAAAGAAACCAATCTGCACAATTTTTCGATCTTTCACCGATGAGCAACTCGTGCCCAACCTTAAACGATCCGAAGATCCAGAGAGTGGTCATTTTCAACATATCACAACACAACACAACACACACACACGTGAGTCCAACCCAAATGGTTCCTCTCACCAAACCCACATCATTACATGTGTTCATTATTCACATTTTCGTTATTTTAGGGCTCATACCCAGCTTAACCGTTCATGTGGTTTTAAATTCATAAATTTATCGATTTTACCTAACAAAATCCACAATTTTGGCTTGACATCAACATGTGTCACATAATTTTATGGAATAAGTTTACAATAGGTTATAACAACCTTCAATCTAATCAATACTCACTTCAATCTCGATATACCGGATCATTAAACCCAAGGCCCCAATTATCATTTATCAACTACACAAAGTGCCAACGCGTAATTAACTCAGACATGACCATTCCATTTGAACAAAACGGAATGCACCCATTATAGATAGCTATGTATATGTTCAAAAATCACGTTTCTCTTCAGAAGGCTTAGTAATGCTAGAAGATGACTATGTCATATCACCATATTCAGATACATATTCTTGTTCTTAAAAACGTTGATTATATGTTGAAAACCTGCTCTATAGCAAAACCCCAACCAATTGGTACAATACAGGTATCCCAACCAAAGTATAATGAAATAGGTATCCATAGGCCAATGGACAAGAAATTTTGATGAAAAGGGTCCAATATTGGTGAAAATATCATTTTTCAAAACATTTGGCCAAAAATAGGTGGAAAGTGGTTAAGAAAATTTGACATACCTTCACTATTTTAATCATAACTTTTGCCACAAAAAGAATTTTCTTGTGAAAGTAGTCTTGTTGGAAAGAGAACTTCTGGGGCTTTGATTTGAGTACAAAAGGATCCCATTTGGAGTCCGGATGAGAGAGATATGATCAAAATAAGTTGACAATGGGTGCTCGAGTGCCCAACTCTCTGCCAGTTGGTCGCTCAAGCGGACAGGGCTTTGCTCGAGCGCGCTGGTGTCCAAGAAAAATTTAGATTTTTCCCTATTTTGAGTTTCTAGCCTCAATTCCCTTAAACCTTCATCAAACATGTCTCAAATCTCAGTTTTCACCCCAAAATCATTGGATTCAAGTCTCATAAATCCTTTTTATACAACAAATTTGAACAAATCATGGTTAATCTTTTCTCAAAAACTCAATTCTTTATGAGAACCCAACCCAACTCACACATTACTCTATTAACCCTTCAAATCATGCATGAAACCTACTATAATTAACTCATTTAACAAATTATCAACTCAAATCGACACAAACATATGAGAGAATCTAAATCCTACCTCAAATTTGTTCAAAAGCTTGAGATTCTTCCAATTTCTCCCTCCTAGGGTTTGGATTGAGAAAGCTCTTGACATCTTGATGTTCCATCACTCATCTCCTTACTCCAAAGCTTGATCTATACCCTTGGTTGTTCCTAATCTAGCTCCAAAGCTTCAATTTTGATGGTGAAGGGTTAGGGTTTACAGGTGGAACATTGGTTTCTCTCTCTAAAAGGAAGAAGAGGAGAAGAGGAGGAGAAGAGAAATGAGAGAGGGGTGTCTCACGTGGGCTGGAGGGCTCTCTCTCTCTCTCTCTCTCTATATATATATATATATATATAGACACCCATCCTTTCTCCATTGTTCTAGAATTGTCCAAGTATATCCCGATAGTCTGCTCGAGCGGACCCCTACTGCTTGAGTGGTGACCCCTAAAGTTGAATTCCACGAATTTCTTTAAAATTCAACTCAAACTCCCAACTTTGCTACCATTTTAATATTTAAATCTTTCGATTAACACACCCATATCAATATCATTCATCACCATATATTTCAACTTTACTTTCATATATATTAATTCAATTGTTAATCAAGCAAAAATTTTATAGCACTCATGCCCAAATTTAATCTGGTCTCCTCTCTTATCAAAAATATGAACGAACAACATAAAAAGGTACCGAATCCTTACACTTTGCCTCAACTTTCTTTATTTGCATGCATTTGAGAAATCTTATTAAAGAACCAATGATGATTAGTAGAGGACAACCTTACGGTTGGGCGAACGAGGTGCCTAACACCTTTTTCGGTTCGTACCTTAGCCCCCGAATCATTTCTCTTGTTAAACGTTTTAAAGATTAGTAGCCATTTTTATTTTTCTTATTTTTTTTTCAAAAACTAAGTGGCGACTCTATTTTCAACAAAAAGAAGTTTTTAAAATTTGAATTTCAAGGTATTAAATTATTTTTAAACATATTTTGAATCCCATATTTTTGACCATTTTCAAAAATTTCAAAATCTCCGTGCCACAGTATTTTCTGGCGACTCTACTGCGGACTGGTTTATAAAATCAAATAAGAGAATTAGACTTGAAAACATCATTTGGTTCTTAATAAGAATTTCTCATTTACATTCTCGCATGTATATGCATTGCTCTTCACACCCCTCTACTTGGTCGACTCGATGCCCTGATCGTTTATTCGTTTCGGAGATTGTTTGAAAGGCGGGCAAGCCTTACTGATTGTACGCTTTTATAGGTGCAGTAAAAGAGTATGGGCGTACCGTTTGACCATGTCCTGTACCACTCCAGGCATGGGAGGTATATACCCGACTCTATTCAGAAGGTACCCTATTCGATTGACCAAAATCGGCTTTTTTGCATATAGTAGTTTAGAACCCTTCATTAGGTGCTGCTAACCCTAGTAGGATTATGTGTTTTGTTAATTATATATTTTGTTTGCATATTATTAGGATTATTTGCTTGGCTTAGGATATTTCTTTTTATGGGTTCGACTCGGGTTTTCTGTTATTCTTGGTCGCCTAGGATAGTTTTTCCTTCGGGTTCTTATTCGAGCTTTGTTCTTCACCTTGTTCGATTTTCACGCCATAGTTTTCTTCTCAGGGTTACACCCGTGTTTTGTTTTGAGGTCTCTAGGATAATTTCTCTCTCTTCCAGTTTTCTCCCGGGGTGTTAATTTTGTCCCCCTATTTTCGTTTAGGCTCGATTACCCTTGTTAGACTCGTTTGAGCTAGTTTTGTTGTCCTACCATTATGTTTCCGTTTTTCCTAGAATTCTAGATTAAACTTATACCTTTGGCCTAGTTCTGTTACCTTGCTGGAGTACTACCCGTTTCTTCACTTAGTTTCTTCGAATAAATCTTCCGTCTAGAATTTAGTTGATCTTCTCCTAAGTCGTCACTTTGGATTTTCAGATGTTCAGTTGTTATTCTGTTGGTATAGGCCAAGCAGGGGGATTGCTTTAGTTTTAGTGATTGTATCTGTTTATGGTCAACTGTCTTGGTATCTGAGATGTTTGCTATTTGTCGTCAGAATTCTTGTCTGGAAAGTGTTGGATATTGGTTATTCTGTTTTTGAGATCTAGGTTTTCTTCGGGTCTAGATCATTGAGCCAAAAAGAATACAGTCGACACGTGTATGGGTTAGGTCAGTGATAGGTAGACTCTATAGAATTTTAAACAGTTAGCTGGATCATTTGAGATGGTAAAAAATGAAGTTAATCTGACAGTCTTGATGAGGGCGATCACTGAGATACAGAGAGCTGTGGAGCAGCAAATCTAGGCTCAAAATCAGTGCCAAGTGCAAACCTGGGAGATTTAGGCCCATTTGCCCAGCGTGAATGGACAACCAGATAATACAAATGAGAACAATGAAGACTTTTGGGACGATAACCAGGGACAGATGCACCGCAGGTCGTTGTGCCACCTCAGGTTTGTCGGCCGATGGTGGTGGAGGAAGAAATTAAGGCCCAGTCTAGGGAGTCTGCACTGGCGAAGAAAATTAACCATATGGAAAAGGTCTTAAGAAAGGCAAAGGGAGTAGAATAATACATGTTAGATGTAGGCGGTTTGCGTTTACTCTCATACGCCAAACTGCCCAAAAAATTCAAGATGTCAAAGATGGAGAAGTTTGATGGCACCAGAGATCCTCGGATTCATCTGAGGATGTATATTGGAACCCTCTGCCCCATGGAAAATGACGATTAGCTCAAAGTTCAATTGTTCCACCAGTCGATTTTTGGGGCAGCACAGAGATGGTTTCTCTCTAAAGGTGGTTAAAATTAGAACGTGGAAAGATATAACCACTGCTTTTATCAGTCAATATAGCTACAACGTCCTGCTGGACGTGACCACCCGAGAGCTAAAAACAACTCGTCAAGAAAACTGAGAATCATTTGTTGACTTTCTGACTCGGTGGAGAGGCAAGGCAGCCAAGATGACGAACCGGCCTACTGAGAAAGAACAAGTGAGAATCGTGGTGAAAAACTTATAGTCCCCTCTGAAGTGTTACCTTATCACATAGTCGCTCTCTACCTTTGAGTAGCTATTTGACACGGGGGTACATATTGAGGATGCCATTCAGTCTAGAGACATTGAAAAAGCTGAGCTTAGTGAGAAACCAAGAAGGACCTTTCCTACTAACAGCCAAAATTAGTCTGCTTCTGCCAACCTCGTTTCTTGCTCGAACGAGGTTTACCTTTTGAACCCTTTATCCTCTGTCCAATAATCAAATAATACTCAACAGTCGAACAACAGTCAACAGCCACAACAAATGCCAAGGAGAGTCTTCACTCCCCTCAATATTTCATTATCCACAGCCCTAAATCGGCTTGTCGAGAAAGGGCTTATCAAGTTGTTGGACCCCATATCCGTACTTGATCTCCTATCGCTGCGATATAATGCTTCTTAGTATTGCGCCTACCACCAGGGTTACGGACATCCGACTGATAAGTGTATAAGGCTGCATCATGATATCCAAGATCTCATCGACAACAAAGTAATCCCTCCACCATCCACTACTCTGAAGCCAAATGTCACCACTAATCCTCTGCTAAACCATGCCAAGCAAGCTGGGGTAAACTGCATGTCTCTAGAACAATTAGAAGATCCGAGCCAGTATATTTGCTCAGCGCATCTGCCACGCCCACATGTTTCAGTTACCAAAAATTAAGTAGCCTGTTCACTGATTATGGATGGAAATGTTTGGAATATGACGGAGGAATGGAATGATAAAGCTTGGGAAGGGTATCAGATTGTCACGACCCATTTTCATATATGGCGTCCGTGACCGGCTAGCGAGTCAAACCCACCCGAGGCCTCTTTCTTTTACTTTTACATTTTAATTCAAACATAACTTTTATCAATTATAAACAAAAGGAACATTCATTTATTTCTATTAAAAGTACAATTTTTTATTTATCAAACAACACCCAGAGCTGCTACATATGTACACACACATAGTTTATTTATAAAATTTTTCATAGTACATTTTACAAAACATGTACAAGCAAAATATGGTGACTTCCAGCAACTTCAACTTTACTATGCAGGATCTGAAATGTTAAGATGCAACGTCCGTTAGCAAAGTTAGTGTGAAATCATAGATATCTGAATAACGAGCAATTTCACTATTTCGGAATGCATTCTAACAGTCGACCAACATTTAGTAGGGAGCGACCCCACAATAACATATATTGAACATGATCATTCCTTAGCCATCTGGTCATAGCTCCACCCTATTACATCACCTCGCTGGTACGTTTAACACCCCCAGCGGCGAGGACGCCGTTCCAACAAATATTCCCATAATTCCGTCAATTCCATAATCAATCCGTCAATTCTAATATTTCATACCGAATATCAATAGAAAACAGAAATTAATTCAGATATCAGATGACTCACCTTAAATATGTAGATTAACCTGTGTCTTACTCGTGCCCTATTTGATCTACACAAGAAAATAAACCTTAATTATTATTTTATCAATCTTTCTTTAAATCTTATTTTTATTTATTTCATTAAACTTACGTTTAGTATATTTACCCTTGTATTAGAATCAAATGGAATATTAAGTTTATTTAAAATATTATCTTTTAATTTATTTATTAAGATTATTTTTCTTACATAAAATATTTAACTTTATAATTTAATAATTTAATTTATTTAAGAAAATCTAATTATCTTATTTAAACTAATTATTTAACTATTATTATTATTATTATTAAAATTATATTATATCCACAAATTTGACAACAGCTTCTTCTTCTTCTTCTTCGATTCTTTTCTTTTCTTTTTTTTTTTATAAAGCTTAACTCTACATTTTGGATTCATCGGAGTAATTTATCAGTGATCGAAACCGTTTATTAGCGGCGTTAGATTGTCAATAAAATAATGAACGTTGATGATAACATGTATGATGCTAATCGTGTTCTTACAGTTAACAAAATTAATAATAATAAAATAAAAGTGACAGTAAATGTTTTATTCGGGTTCAGGTTCACCGGAAAAGGATTTTAACGATCAAAACCGTTCACTAGCGACGTTAAGCCGTCGAAAACGTAGTGAACGTTGTTGAGCAGAAAATAATATCATGTATAGTAGTGATCATGTAGATACAGATTATGAAAATAAAATGTGGTTTATTGTAGCCATGATTACGGATGTTGCAGTCTTTTAGTTTGTTCCAGGGTGGTCGCCGGTGATCATAGGGGTGGTAGGTGGTGGCGCCGATGGGGATTATGGTGGCCAGAGTTGACTGTGGTGAAGGAGAGAAATGGGAGAGAGAGATATAGAGATATACCGAGAGAGAGAGAGAGATGGAACCGGTTTAGGATGGCGGCAACTCCGGTGGTCGATGGCGTCGACAGCGTCGGCAACGGCGGTGGCGGTGGACAACGGCGTCAAACGTGGTCGGCAACGGCGGTAGCTCCGACGGCGTCGGGCTCGGCGTGTTGCGCAGGTTTGGAGGTTTGGCGTCTGTGTGTGTTTTTATATATATTATATATATATATATATATATATATATATATAGGTCTTGGCGGCAAATTATTTGT